>JAUZNK010087361.1:1222-12754 GCA_035046665.1 Euphysa ruthae | reverse complement strand
CTATATATATTTGTTATTTCACCACCTGAAGAATTATTATATCAAAGAAGTTTGATGTTATCAGTTCAGCAGAAATATGAAAGTGCATTTAGATAAAAATCCAGTATTGGATTAAAGCAATAAATATTTTGAGAGAGATGCTAAATTTATCTGCAACTAATATAAAAGTTTATGATAAAGGAATAAATAGAACCCATTTACTTTTTTTTTTGATGCAAATAATAGAAAAAAATCGATATAATTTGCTTTATCAGGAGGTTATTTATTTAGGTTGATAAATAAATATTTTTACCTCAATTTAATTTATAGCCGGTTTCATATTACAAAAAACCAAATAGATAAATGTATTGGGTTCACAAAACCAATGTTATTATCATGTGAATTATTGTGTGAATTAGAAGGTGAAATAGAAGGTGAGATATTAAAAAGAGGGAAGCCTTTATTTTGAATTGAGAAAAAAAATTTATTGTAATTTTCTCTCTATAATGATACCGTAGTGTAACCATAATAATTTCCTACGGTATTTTACAAGTTTTTTAATCAGACAATTTCATTGGTCGCCGCTATTCCAGTTGACTACATTTTAAGGTTGCCACACCCAAAAATGATATGTGCACCAATTAGCCAAACCTTGGTGGGTATACAGCTAGTAGCGTATTATTACTCTTGTTCATTTTTAGTCACTTTATAGTTAGATGCTTATTAAAGCTATACAAAGTATCGTTTATATTTTGCTCTATTCATTTCATAGGTTAGTGGGCGTCGATTCGTTTATAAGTTTGTGCATTCACCAGAGATGCGTAACACTATTGAGACCATCAAGTCAAATATGATTCGGCAAGGAAAATGCAAGGTCCCTGCTGGACCATTTCATCATGCCCAAAACTATTCGCAAATACGAATGAGGACCATCAGAAGTACGTCTGATGTGAACCTTCGATATATTTCATGCCCAATTCCAAGAAGTAGTTCTCCACCGAATCGAAAATCGTGTAATTCCTCTTCGCCATCGCCCAATCCTTCAAATGATGTTTTTCACAGTCCAAATGACGTTTTTACTGATGAGACTGCTGATGCAATGTCCCCAAATCAGAAAGATACTTATTTTGGAAAATTCTACGAAAGACAACTGTCTGTTAAAGAAAATGCAATATTAGGTCGGCCAAGATTTTATTCCGATTTTGAATCTTTGAATGATGAGAGGCGACGATACGAAAGAAAATCTCCTAGACTAGACAAAAGTAGTCTCGGTAACGGTTATTGCGAATCACCAACACTTATCTTACGCAGGCAAAATAATGAGCAACATCGAGATTATAGCCACTGGCACAATCGAGATAAATTATTGAAAGAGTTGGATGTAGTACGTGATAGTACTTTATCAGGCAAGTTAAAAGAAACAAGTTCAGTTAATACCGATTATAGACATGGTTTGAAAAACATACATGAAATGTATAAAAACGGACGAAAACGTATTCATATGCATCAAGACATGCCATCCAGAAGCTCGGCACCGCTGTTTGAGCGCAGAAGAAAGAATTTTTATTCTGAGAGATATTCTCCAAATAACGAAATCAAGCCGGAACCGATACAAACGACAAATGAATATATTGACTTAAATGCACATTCAAAGTTCTATGCGTCATCTCCATTAATTAAACCTGCAATAATTAAGTTAGGAGAAACGATAAGTTCACTGAGTGAAGTGAAAAGAGAGACAAGAGAATCTGTTTCACAAAAAAAATATTATTCACCAGCTATTCGCAAGGCTGAGGGAAAATATTTTACATTTCCAGAAACTGAAGTGTCGTCAAAGCGTGAAAAAACTCCTAATTCGTCGGAACCATCGCCATTACCGACCCCAAAACATAAAGAAGACTCTATCAATCCTCTTGGGTATACAGTTCCTCCAGGCTATGTCTTACGTAGATATACACCCATGTTCGATGCCTCGACACAAACCGTGTTTGAAACACGCCCTTCATCATCTGTCATTACATCACTTGAAGAGATTAACAAGGCGAACTGTAATGAAGAAATTAACAGGGTGAACGATAATACTACCAAAGTTATACAGACAATCGTGACGATCAATAAAAAAACGACAGGAGAATCCGATACACCGACTGATGATGAAGATTCTTTAAGTCCAACAAGTTTCTCAGTCGTTGAAAACACTTCCCGTGTTTCTACCCCAGATTCAATTACAAATCCGAAAACTCCAGAATTCGTGTCTAAAAGTTGCAACTGTGGTTGTATGGACAAAAAACCCTTAAGAAATTCATTCAACAATGAAACTGTTGTTGTTTACCAACGGGAACTATCAAATGACCTAATTAAATATCCGAACATTATAATAACCTAAAAATGCTTTCAAATCCAAAGATCTGAACACACCTTTTATTTTCTGAGTTTTGTCACGTTAAAAGAAAAGAAGCCCCGAGAATAACAACGAGAATATCGTTTTGCTTTAAATAATTTTTTTTTAATTGCAAGAGAAAAATCTGAGAGTAATCTATTCCTCTGAAAATGGAATTAAGTAAGTAAATAGGCGTGTTTTGTAAGAAATTATATATTTTTACAATTAGTAAATCAATTAAATTATGGCTTGTACTATTTTATCAAAAAAATTTAGCTATATTCGCAATAAGATTTAGTTAATAATATTAGTTTTGTCTTTGCAATTTTAGCAAATAATTTTCCCTTCCCTTAGACAGGCTTTTAGTTTTGAACAGAAAAATTTTTTCAAATTTCAAAACTTAGTAAATGATATTTTGCAAATTTTTATTTGTTATAGACGATATATTATGACCCGTACTACCACCACAAATCCGTGTTCGTTATGCTTTGTTATGCTATGTTATTTGCTGTGAAATAATGATATGACCAATATTACGACCACAAGTTTGTATTTGTTATTTTCTAAAAAAGACATAATATCTTCGTTGATCCCATCTGCTAATATCCTAATATCTTTGTTGTTGTAAACTTCAACATCAACTGCACTGGATGGCTACGTTTCTCTAGAACCTTTAGCTTTTATGGTATCGATATCTACAACTTCACCATATCCCAGTCATTAATTCAATCAGCCAATTATCGAACTAGTCTTCCTGATCGTGATAATCAGGAACCTTCTTTACTTGATCTATTCCTTGAATTAAATCTTGAAATCTGTCTTTAGTCCTTTAGAAAACTCTGACCTCTCAGTGGTTAATGTTGACATCGACTTCATTTTTACCTCTTCCCATGAGCCAAAAGAAAAAATTATTTTTCTATCACCATAGAAACTTGGGGAGCTATCGTGATCGAATTCGTGATATTCCATTTGAACCAATCTTCAATAATGATAAAGGGTAATGTGCTAAGGAAATTGCTTCTTGGTTTCATGTTGGCATCGATGTCTATATTCCCTCAATAAAGTATCAAATGAAATCACATTCGAATCCATAGTTTTTCCAGTAATTGCAACCATTATTTTCGTCTTCGTCAGCACCCTTGTGTTGAGAGCAGATGTCTTTTTACAAGATCCCGTCCAAAAGCCATTACGGAGGCTAAACCCACTTACCAAAACCAGGTCAATGAACGTCTGATCACTCAATATTTCGGCTCATGAGATTTCTGACCCATCTATAGGAGTTTTTCAAATTATGGTAAATCCCTGATACCTCCACTCTTCAATGGGTTTGAGGTCCTTACTATGCTAACAGTAAGGCAGAACTTTTATGCTAAGCTATTTACTAGTAACTCCATGATTCACAATAACTCTAGAGAAAAAATTCCAAACTTTCCACCTAGTACTGACAGCTTCATTTATCTCAACGTAACAATTAAAATCATTGCAAGTGTTATCGCTAATCTTGATCCTTCAAAAGTTCTGGGGCGCGATCTGATCCTCGTAATTACCGCCCTATTAGTCTTTTCAGTTACAAGCAAGGTCTTCGAATCATTGATTAACTCATGTGTTGCTTTTCACTTAGAGTTGCTAAAAACCGATCATCAGAATTGCTTTCGTTCTGGTAGGTCCACTCTTGGTGCTCTCACTGTCATCTGTGAGCGTGTTTACCAATCTCTTGATGCATTTTTGCGATGAATCCTGAGAGATTGCACTATACATCTCGAACGAATTTGAAAAAGTGTGGTACGCTGGACATCTACATAAGATGAACTCATATGCTATCTTAAGTGAAGTTTGATTTTAAAGTCTTTTTTTTTTTCAGACAAGGAATTCAAAGTGGTTCTCGTTGGCCACACTAAACTGTTGCTCTTTAAATTTTATTGTACACCAAAGTTCAGTTCTGGGACATACACTTTTTCTAAATCTCATTAATTGCCTACCTCTTAAAATTCTTTGCAAATTTACTATATATGCAGATGATACTACTTTACACTCATTCGTAGGGAAGAAATAAAATCCTTTTAAAAAGTTTAAATGACAGCTGGTTTGGAAAATGATCTTCTTATTTTTGTTGAATTGAGAAACGATTGGTGATTTAATGATTCAGAAACGAAGATATGCTGATGAATGGTAGTGAGCTCACAGATCTGATTGCTAGGCTTAACGTTCCCAATCTTTTTTTCCTGTAATTTTTACATTGAATCCATTGCAATATCTGCGGCCATGAACATTGGATCTCTATTCCAGTTGTGGCACTTACTTCCACATGGGAGTATACTTTATATCTTTAAGGCTACCATTAGACTATGTATTGAGTATTTCTGCCATTTTCTACAGGAGTCTCAGCTGAATGTTTCAATCTTCTTGACCGAAATGAAAAGCATCCACGTCTTTGTTCGAAACTTCAATCACTTTTCTATTGCAAATGTAGACCTCATTGTCAATGACTATTTTTCTGATAATTTGAAAGATTCTATCACTTAATGACCACAAGGCATTCATCTGTTGTTCATCCTTTAACTTTATTGCTCTCCTTCAGGTTATGGATGATCTCCAATCCTTCAAGTCTAACGTCAACCAATATTTTATCATTCTGTATAAAATCTGAATTACCTTCATCTCTTCTTTTAGCTTCTAGCCTAGTTGTGATTTTCCCTTGCAGTATGAGACTGATTTAAAAAGAAAAAACTATGACCCATAACACATTCACATAACACTATCACAAGTTCGTTTGCGTTGGCAATCAACGTATGTTTTAAGCAAAAGATTTTCAGTTGGTGATAAATTTGGTATGATTTTTTACACAAATCCATATTTGGTATGATTATGTACACAAATCCAAATTTTTTTAGAAAAGTATCGTTCGACGAAAAAGTATAAGTTCAAATAATCTTTTCCGGTTTTTTTTCGGTAAGTTTGTCCCAAAACATACTTCCGAGAATAACTTTTAAATATCTTTTAACAAGCTTAATAAATTTAATAAGTTTAAATAAAACGAAGAATAAGTAATGAAAGATAATAAAACTTCAATAATAGGTATTTTACAGAGACTAACAGCTTCGGTATGATATTTAAGTTTTATAAATACAGGATAGAATTTCGAAATGGATGTGGTTTTCGAACACGGGCTTTGTAAGTTTGAGAAAGCATGAAGGTTGAAAATAAAATCCTTGGTTTACTATAATATAGCCTGTCTCCGCCGCCGTCCAGGCTTCAAGCTGTCTCCATTTTAAGAAGTTGTTAATGAGATATTCAAAGTACGTAGCCAGTTACTATCATATAAGACCTTTATACACCAGTCCTAATAATATTATGAATAATATTATTATTCATAATATTATTAGAACATGGTATAAACTAAAAATTCAACCGATTAATATTTACAATGTCATTTTTTTTTTCATTTAAATTATTCATAATATCAATCTGTTCATCATTTTTACCAACAAATTTTGTTAACAGTCTTTCCTCTGATGTTAGTATATGCGTAAACGCGTCGGTTTAAGACACCAGTCACCGAGTGATCATAGGAAGAGTTTTACACTTAGTTATAATTATTATTATGCTATCTCTTGAATATTTAATTTGTTTTTTTGAATATTTTACAAACTTAAAATAATAACATAATAATCATGGTTTGTTGTTGTTTTAACAATTTTTTTGTAACTTTAAATTCCAATTTTCCCAACCACGCTAGCATTGGCTCATGGGCAAACACTTAATAAATAATGCAAACTCAACTTGGCGCATTTGATTTCGTGTGAATATACGTTGGTGGCGAGTTGAAGCGATTGATCTCTAAAGTAAGCTTTAAGCCTAGTTTTTTATGAGGGAATGGCGGGCTTCTTTGCGTCCTCTCTCGACCGAATCTCTTTTTGTGGCTTCGTTGAGCTCTAGGCTTTTCTTCTGCACCCTCGCCCGTAGTTCTTTCTTCATAGCATGGTATTTCCGCATTTCTTCTAACATCAAATGAAACTCTTGTTGACTTATAATGCCCTCTCCAAGCGCCTTTCTGATTAGGTCTGCAATTGAATTGAGCTTGTTCTCAGCGAGAACGCGAATCTTGCCATGTTTTTGAGCATATTTTATTTACTCTATTTATTTATTAATTTACGTATTTCCCATAATAACAGAGTTCATAGAAAGCCATTTTACTAATGGATGATCACCTTTGGTTCTGGCGTACTTAGAATCCCATTACAGTAAATAAACGCTCAACCAAGCAACCATAAACTTATGGCACCGAATCAATTTGAAGCTATCCGTGTAAAATTTTAATCTTAGACGACTAGTGGTAAGTTTTCTGGTGCGTGCCAGCAATCACGAGACTTCACTCAGAAACAACGCCCATGATGATACCGGCCAAGCTATTTTCATACCTGGCTATAAAAACCCTTATTCCCCAATTTTTTTAAGGAAAATACAAAAAATATATATAATCTTTTTAAAATTATTATTATAAGTGTTCAATATGTTCATGCAAAAACCCGCACTTTTTTCTGGATATTTTGTTATATGTCACTAAAAATTTTTATTAAGAATGGACATTACTAATTTTATTAATAAATCACTAATTAATTAAACACTACCACTGAATTAAGAAAGGAATTTGTGTGACGTCACTAATGTTTAGCGACGTCCCACAAACTCCTTTCCAAATTCAGAATTCATTTTCTTCTGTATAAAGAGCTTAAAAAGCTTTTTTTATATAATTCAGACATGTTGGTGCACGGTTCCCCTCAACAATCACCGAAAGAAGCAACACTACTCTAACCATTATATCAATCTTGATTGGAACCAGATACCTCGTCTCTCTCTTTCAACTCCATAGGATCTAAACACCATAAATCTAAATTCTTCCATTTCCATTGAAGATGAACTCACAAAGCATGGAAATATGCAGCTCGTTCTTTTGGTTTGATGCTTCTACAGGTGGCTGAAATTTGCATCAACCTAGCGTGACGAAGTGTCGTGTAGGTGTTAACTGAGAACTACCTGCGTATATTACCCTCATGAAGTGTCAGGGCAAAGAAAGCAATCAATATTTTTAAAATTGCTTGTCTTATATACCAAGGTGTTGATATGAAGCTGATTATAATGATATAGAACTACAACATACTGAGACGGAAAGATCTTGTAAGAATTTCGTTTTACCTGATATAAGTAGAATAATTTTAAGAAAGTTATAATGCATCACGACTGCGATAGTATTGTTTACGTACAGATACAGTTTGGAATATAATAGCTGGAATCTTTTTATCCCAATGTATATAAAAGTAACTATAAGTTTTACTTGCATAAATTAATTTTTCATGGAAACCATCTTCAATTCTAGAAAGTCCTTTACCATAGCTAAGTTCCCTATTTGGTCTGATATTTTTAGTTTAGCATATTCGAAGCATAAGTCATCTAATTTGACATGGACTGATTGTCCTACATTTTTGCATCATCACAATTTATGGCATCTTCTTCGGATGCTGTTAGTCCTGTTGACAAACTTCGTCATTCTGTCATGTTCGCATCAAACGGATTGTGCTCTTCAAACCATTCTGTTAACTTGTTGAGATTAGAACTGTCTCGTAGTCTTCTACTGGTACTGAGGTAAACGTGTTGTTCTCTGGTTCTTAGCTTTAGGCCTGTCAAAGTAGTTATTGCATAATGGATACCAGCGTATCTATGCAAACTATTGATCCGGATTACACTCACAGATTCAGTGACTCCTCTCCCTTTCTTCAATCCTCCTATACTTTTTAGGAAGTACATCATTAATTGCTCTATTATGAGGTCAACATTTGCTGTAGATAAAGTCTAGCCCTTTTAGCGTACTGTATATGTCCCGTAGCTGCAAACGATTTTATCATTTTTTTTGACAACATTTAGATGGAAAAACCAGTTCCCAGTTCGCTCGGCAAGAATGAGTAGCTTTAACATATTCAGCCTATTGAATTTAAGCGCATGAAGATTTGCAAAATTTGTTCTTCAACACTTCTAAAATTTTCTGGATCAGGAGTTAAACAGTTTTAATTTCTCAATACCAGCTTTGATGATCTCCGTCTGATTTATCAAATATTTCTTCAGAAACAGAATTTCATTTTTGGAAGCACAATTAAATGTTCAATAAATGCTTCAAACATGCACTGACCTTTCTAATTTCTGTCTTTCTATTACAAGAAAAATAAATTATTGTTCATACTAGATTTACGTACAAACATGTACATTTTAAGCTTAAATACTTGTGTCAATCATAAATTATGGTAGAAATATTAGGATACACCAAAATTTCACAATTTGATTTGAATGAAATAAACCCTTCAGTAAAATTAATATAAAAAAATTTTCCAACACGGTGCTCCTTGCGGCTTTTGATATGTAACTGTAAATAAAATTACGCTTCTTTTGAAACCAAATATAGCTATGGCATATTTAATTCCCTATACACCCTTTTTTTGAGCTAATTCACTAAGACTTAAAGTTGAAATGTTCTCACCATTATTAGTTAGAAACGATTTTAAATAAAAATGATGTAATGACACAGTCTACAATATTATCATGCAAAAATCACATAAAAGGGATATTATGGCTCTTTTTTAAAGGGAGAACCCGTTTTCAAGCGCGTTACTAATCTACCTTATTTTTTTAATGCTTAATTTAGGCATTTTTAGGGTTTTTTTAAATCTCAGGAAACATCTAAATGAATTCTACATAGGCAAAATATGTCAAAAACAACAAAAAAAATTTTTATGTATCCCTTAAATGTTATTGACGCAAAGTCACGCCACCTGTCTTGATCGTATTACTGTCATTGTGTTAGAGATTTTGACTATTTACTCCAATCTAAACTATTTAACAGATGCATCAAACCTAATCTTACAAAAACACTTCAGAGCGTTTGGTGTTTAAAAATTCAGCCAATCTGCGTGACTTGTCCAAATATCAATCAGAAAATCTTTCCCTTATTGAATGCCGAATGAAAGTATTAAATTCACTCCTTGTATCTTAATTGCGTTTGATAAATATTAAAACTAAAAAACTCTCTACACCACAATGATATGGTTGTCGGAACAAAAAAATGCAAAGAAAATTGTTTTGGATAGGTAGGGCGTCAGGTGCCTACTTATTTGAACATAAAGCAATGATTTTTCTTCGTCCTAACCCGATTTAATGCCTATAAATGATTTTCTTGATACAATTTTAAATTAATGAATGTTATTTTTGCAGAAGTTAATCCATTTTATTCTACGCGATCGCATCTCTCGAAAGCAGTTGGACTTCTGAAACTAGAATAGCATCAACTGGAACAATTAAGTTATGTATAACCAGATCGAAAGAGTGAATGCAATTGGAAACTAAGACGCAAAATGCTAACAATAGCATGTGGTTTAAAAAAGGTTTTCTACTCTATGACTCAAATGCTGACTTTTACTCACAGTTTACTCTCAATTTTATGTTGCCATAAAACTGTAAACAATACTTAGAAGAAATGTTACCATATTTACTTCGCTAGATCAGATAAAAATTAGACTAAGATTATCAAACGTGTCAAAACAATAATGAAGTTAGTTCGTCATCTCATAACTAAAGGCAAAAAGTACTGATTTAAAAACTATAAACTTACCTGGAGCCCTTTCGCCAAAGTTTTCCATGAAATCCTCGCCCGATGTGTCTGATGTCTTTCAGCCACTTCCACAGATTTCAATTTGCAACTCTTGTGAAATTTCGCAGCATTCATGAATATTGAATTTCTAAGATTTTTTTAAGGCCAATAACATTCAAGTACATCGGTAACATCTTGGTTGACTGGAAAATTTTGATCCTCTCAGCAAGTTCTTTGTATAAACCTTTAAGAGCCTCTGATGTTGACAAGTTTGAACACTGACGCTTCTCTCTACTTGCCCGCCGGCACATTCAAAACAATGTTCAATCAATATCTTTGCCTGCCTCAAAGTCATCTTTAAAGTCTCCTTGTACAGAGACAAATGACGAAGATGCTGCTTTAGCCTGTACTTTTGCAGGGAAGCTACACATGAAATAAATTGTGCTCTTTTGAGATATCTTTCAGCATCTAAGTACTCTAAGACATTCGATAACATTTAAATGTATATGTGGTAAATTATAATACATCTGTCAACAAACTCAAAGAAAAAAGTTCGTGTTAATGTAGGGGTTAAAAACACGAAAACTTAGCTGGATACGCGAAGTCATTTTGTCATTTACCAGATTTTTTTTAGTTCATCATCACAATAGGATTCTGAATGAACAGAAAATTTCCAACAAAACGAGACATGAGCGTATTCTGAAATTGTTAGGTTTTGGTGCCCAGAGCCCATAATCCAGAAAGGCTCAAATAATTTTCAGTTGGCATATCTATATATTACTGTTTTACTATGAATACCCAATTTAATCTACTTAAAAAAAAATAGCAGCTGTGATTAGAAAAAAAGAAAAGGAAAAATCACTAAATTTGTGTAAAATTGTCATATACTTTGGCATGTACAGGGGGTATAAGCCGCTTTTAAAGGTGGCACCCACCTTCAAATCATCTTAGACAGTCTAAACTTTCATTCTAGCAAGTTTCATGCTTTTTGCAAAATGAGCAAATGGTCAATTTTTGATACCACTAAGAGAAAAAAAGATTTTGTGCTTAGAACAGTAGAAAAAAATATTGAAATCAAAATGGGAGCCATCAATTCACAAATATTACTGCTATTAACATATAATCATTTAATAAATGACAGAAAAATCTTTTACAAAAGATATGATACAGAAAAATCTTTTATAAAAGATATGATACAGAAAAATCTTTTATAAAAGATATGACACAGAAAAATCTTTTATAAAAGATATGACACAGAAAAATCTTTTATAAAAGATATTATACAGAAAAATCTTTTGTGAAAGATATGATACAGAAAAATCTTTTACAAAAGATATGATACAGAAAAATCTTTTACAAAAGATATGATACAGAAAAATCTTTTATAAAAGATATGACACAGAAAAATCTTTTATAAAAGATATGATACAGAAATATCTTTTATAAAAGATATGATACAGAATAATCTTTTATAAAAGATATGATACAGAAAAATCTTTTACAAAAGATATGATACAGAAAAATCTTTTATAAAAGATAT
>JAUZNK010087350.1:0-12756 GCA_035046665.1 Euphysa ruthae | reverse complement strand
AAAAAAAAAAAAAAAAAAAAAAAAAAAAAAAAAAAAAAAAAAAAAAAAAAAAAAAAAAAAAAAAAAAAAAAAACTCTGACTGAAAAAAAAAAGCGACTGAAAATAAAAGCTTAGAATAAAAATAACCCAAAATGACATTAGAAAATACAAACCAAGCACAAGAAAAGCAATGCAGACAAAGTACCCAAAATTTCTAAATCAATAAATTGTAACACTTCCTGCCGCTGATTAGAAAAACGTATATGCCAAAATGTTCAGGAATAATATTTTCTAACATAAAAAAAAAAAAATTTTTTTTTTCTGCGGTTTGAGAAAAATATTTTTATGAATATATATAATATAAATAATATAAATATTATATGTTTTATATAAATATTTCAGAGCCTAGATCCCAGAAATAAGAAATTCCAGAAAATCAAAATCCAAAAATTTAATACAAATACAATGAATAACCTTCATGCTTAAATATACTGTACCTCTTTAGAGAAAGTTTCTGTTATTTATTTTAATTTGTATTGAATAATAATATTAGAAGATATGCCTTTCAATTAAAGAATATTTTATATATTATATATATATATGTCTAGAATGGTCAAGAAACAAAAAGTTATACTTATAAAACAGCAAAATATTGCTTGGAATATAGGTATTCCATATGAAGTACTTCATATAAAAGAAACACAAAAATAATTTCTACAGGTATGATTGACCTTGTTAAATCAAAAATAAATTTTTGAACTAAAATTTAAAACTTTTGTTTTATGCAATTTTCTGACATCTTTGGGTCCAGTACCAAAGAACAAGCATCTTTTATCGCTGGTATGGAAATATATAAGGTTCTTCATAAGTTTTTACACCAGTGTCACACCCAGAGTTAGTTTGGAGACACCAATTTTGCTTGAGTTTGGGAACATAAAAATTTAAAATCATTGATACTTATCCTGATATTGTGGCAAATTCTGTTATAATTAGTTTCAGATAGAAAGTTTAGTAACCTGAATATGTTACTTTTTGAGTTAAGTAAACCTGTTAAATATCTTATGAAAATATTGATAAAATTTAATATTTTATTTAATTGTTTGGGCCCCCAAAACCGGTTTACAGGTGCCAAAATACACATGGATAAGACTCTGTACACATAACTCAAAAGTAATAAAAAAAAAAGAAGAAGATTCTTTTTATCTTTTAAACATCAACCAATAAAATCTGTAAAAAAATCACAATAGGCAAAATACCAAGAATCTTTAAACTAAATTTTTAAGGGTTAAGGTTCATAAGACCATGTTATGTTTGCAATGGTTCAAATAATTAACAATAAATAAGAGGCAAATTTACAGTCAAGCAAATATGGTTTTTAAAATTTGCAGAGAAATTTTCAGTTCAACCTGTTTGTAAATATTTATTTTTTATCTAAACCAAATATTTAGGCTGTTCATTTAATGGTAAGAAAAATGAATAAATATAATTTTAAAATGTTTCTGTTAAAAAGGCAGTTTATTCAAAAAGTTTTATCTGAGCTGTCCTGTGAAGTTTCATCTTCTGTTTCTATCGTAGTCATATTGTTCTTCTTATTCTTTCCAAGGCCAGCTTTTCGACCGGCTCGTTTATTCCTTAAAGTACTTTGTGATTTAGATTTAGGTCTTTCGCAAGATTTTTCTAAAAAAAATTAATGCGTATCAAAACACAATGCTGGCAGAGAAATTTTTTTTTGAAATACTACATCAATAGTTCAAATTAAACTAATTTTTATTAATTTCTTCCCTTTTGCGTCCTGAATGAATGAATGAATGAGAACACAACCAATTTATTTCAGCATCCAACATTAAAGCCTTTCTTAAACCTTCTATTATATTAAAATTATTTTTAAAAATCACGATCAAATTGGTTTTTATCCAAAGTATGAACTACACAAACTTTTTTACATTTGAGAAAACACCAACTAGTGTAATTTTTGTAACTTTATTAACCCACTTTGTGTATGCAATATAGAACCAAATTTGAAAACTGCTTATTCCTCACAACTATTCACTGAATAATAATAATAAAAAAAAAATAACAAGAATAATATTTAAAAATTATAATAAGTTAGCCAGAAATTTTCAAATTCTACTTGGTTAGAAAAATGATTAATTTGGAAAACCTAACCCTTCTGCTGATTTCTACATGAATTTAAAACTGGGACATTAAAATGAAAATTGAATAAGTACCTGCTTGTACATTGCTTTGATTGTATATCTCTCCATTGATTTCAATATCAGTTATTTTTGATTTTTTAAAAGGTGGTTCGCTGACATGATCTGAAGATGCTTTCTTAGCTTTATCTGTCACTGACTGAGAGTTTTCGTACCCTAAAAATCATAAAAACAAAATATTTGATTTACCGATAAGGTATACACAATCTTTTTTTATGAAATCAAAAATTTTTTTGAAGAATTTGCTTTTTTTTTTGTGGAAAACCTGCAGTGAAAGTTGTTTTTTGAAGGAAAAGGCAGACAGGAACCAGAATTATGAAAGAAGTCACAGCCTTTAAGCATAAAAGCAAAGTTTAATAACTAAGAAATTACAACACAACATAAAATAATGCAATTCTTCAAATTATTATTGATGCAAAGATAATAATCTCTGTATGAAAATTTGAGAAAATTGCATTAGCTTGAAAATTTATATGCTAACTTTAAAGCGAAAATTTTATTATACATATTCAGATTTCTGATGGTTAAAAAACGCATTTTAAATATACCTGGAACATTCTCATTCTCAGGCTCATCAATATCTGGAGCAACAGGAAGGTAGAACAGGCAATCATTGTCTTCTTCTTCATCACTGCTATAGTATAAGGGTCGATCCACTGTCATTACATCAATCTAAATTATCAATAAAATTATAACTTTAAGAAGACACTACTAATGACACTATTCCTTACAAAAGCCATAATTGCCTTAATCATTGAGAAATCTAACATTTAAAAATCATTTAATCAAGCAAGTAGAAGCTTACGTGGATAACTTGAAAAAAATCTATTATATTTTTGAAAAGCGAAAACAATGTTTCTTAACCCCTTGAACATGAATAAGCACATTGTTCCTAAGATAAGATTTATGCTCTATTTTGCTTCTATAATTTGGAATCAAGATGTATCAAACTATAGTGAATACTTGCCAATCACCAACATTTTTTATTGGCTTACCTCAACTTCTTCGACATTATCATTCTTTGAACTATCAAGTTCTTCCTTATCTTCATCATCCAGATCAAACTCACCCTCCCTCTCCTCATACTCAATATTCTCATCAAGCTCTTTAAAATCAGGAGCAAATGCAGACCAATTTTCCTAGAAATACGTTATATGATGCTATGAATAGTACTAAGCCGTGCAGCGCAATTATGCTAACCCCTTTTGGCCACCCAAAAAAAAAAAAAAAATAAATAAATAATAATAATATGCATTAAAATAGATATGAAAAAAATTCTAAAATATTGAAAAGCACCCAGACACTGAAGCTGTAGGGGCTTATACAGATAATAAACAGACAGCCTTTATTTGAAAAAATGTCTTTTTCTAAAATTTTTTCAGAAAAAGACATTTTGGAAATAAAGGCTAAAATTATCAAAATAAAATAAAAACAATGTTGCTAATTTTTTCGACTATGTCATCATGTTGACTTGGTTTAATTTTCACAATATTTAAATTTGATCAAGAGAATTATTTTACATATATTTGTGAGAGCATCACAATGACTACTTGCTGTATACTAATCCTGCAAAATAATGCAACTTTTTCTGAGGTTCCAGCAACACCTACATTGTGATTACTTAGTCAGGAATAAATTTCTGCTTACTAAGCAAAATAGCTCATTTGCCATGAATAGCAATAATATAAGAATATTTCATTAACAAACAAATAAATTAATTAATATAATTCAAATACATGCATATATTTCAAATACAAGTATCATTCCTTTAAAAAAATCAAGTCTAAAGTTTGTAAATTAAGTACTTCAGATAGCAAAAGGAAAAAATGAAATACATATTTTTTTACTTACAACATGAGTCTGTGACCAGATTGAAACCAAACCATTTGCAACAGAACATATGATTGCTCGAACTGGATGCCACTATAAAATAAATATAAATCCGCAAATCCTTTAGCCTCAAACATTTCAATATCATCATTGACTTTTTATGATCTCCTGCCATTGTGGTTAACAAAAATATTAAAAAATAAATAAATCAATAAAACCTGCGCATCATCAAACAAGTGTTACTAAGTAAAACCTCTACCGAATATAGGGTATTTCAGGCTTTTATTTAGTTGATGAATGGTGATAAAACAGATTTTTTTTGTGATAAAAATCCTTGTGCATTAAATTGACGATGAATTAGCTTGGTTTCTGAATATCTTTCCTATTAAAAAATTAAATATAGCAATAGCAAATAGCTACACATCAGGTCTAAGGAAATTTTATCAAACAATACTAAGCATATAGAAAGTTTTACTGGTTAACAAAAAAAAAATGTCAAAAACATATTAATGCTATTCAATACTTTAAAAGATGTCCAATTCTTGAAATTTAAAATCACATTAAAATGACTTTTACAGCAATAAGATTAAACAAACTTTATTAAATTTAAATTTCAAAATTAAAAAACTTTCCCAGCATTTTTAAGCAATTCTATTCTATGGGTTAATATATTTTTACAATATTTTTTTTTCAAAATAAAATTCTCTTCAACATCTTAAACAAAGTTTTTTCTAGTCAAGCATTCCCTGACCTATAAAACTGTCATTGAGTATGATATTTCTGTGACAAATTATGTAACAGCATTCATACCACAACGTTGACAAGTAGCTCCCCTTTTGTTCCATGTAATATCTTCACTAAACTTCCAATACTACGTTCCCATATATATAAAGCATGTTGCCTTGAAGAACCTAAAATTACAATAAGCAAGAGTTGTACTGGGAAGTGTTTGCCTTCGTTTAACATCAAAATATAACTCCTGTAGAACGAAAGTTGCTTGTATATAAGAGAAGATGAAGAAGATGGGAAAAGCGATTTATAGAATTTCCAATTTGCGATTTCTAATGATTTGTGGTTTAATTTCTTATGAAATCGATTCAATTCTAGTTATTTAAATTATATGGATTGTTTAAGATTTTCCTCAATTAAGCTTAGGTAGGTAATTCCCAGCTATAATGATTCGGATAGCTATAGTTAATCTAAACCAATTAATTAAACATTTAAGTAGATTTCAGGCGGAACTAATAGCACAAAACTAGCCCTTAGGTTGCAAGATTTTATATCTTTACTAAATCGTTTATATTAGTTGCTAAATCTTTACTAATCGTTGTCTCCAACAACCAAGAACTAAAATTTGGCAGGATTTGCATTTATGGATTTGTTTTCTAACCAGGTAATATTTCTATTCAATTTTAGGTGATTGTAGTAGATGCAGAGGCCCCCTGCATCTCATTATATTTCAAATACATTTAGTTCCAGTAACAATTGTTTGTTTATTTTTTATAATATAAATTTTAGTAAATTAAAAATCAAAATTTTAAATCAATTTAAAGTTACCAAACCGAACAGCTAGCTCTTCATAAACATCAATCAAAGTAAATGATATTATGAAATCAGCGCACTAACCTGCAACTATAAATTCGCCATCACCAGAGAAAGCACATTTCTTCCATAATGTCCTTAAAGATAGTTATTAAGTAATAAATAAAGCTCCGCTTCATTCTTTAATTTTTTACAAATAATTATTTAAAAAAATATGAACCAGATTCTATAAAAGTTTAATGGCAAGTTTTTGAATCATGTCAAATATTGTTTTCACAAACAATGAAAATCAAATTATCAATTGGAATCTGAACTAACTAAACATTAACAAGCTTCAAGTTACTAACGGGCTTGTGAAACATACAACAATAAATAACTTTTCATAATTTCTGGAAAGTAAAGGTTCCATTTCCAAATCCAATTTTACCCCTTTTTGGAGATGAGTGATCGTCAGATAAAAAAAGACAAGTAATAACTTCATGAAATTTCTGCAGAATCTTAACTTATAAAAGCTCTATTGTAATTTTTAGATAAAATTAATCCTTTTTAGGGAAAATTAATCATAAATTAGATTTACTGACATCATAAAAAATTTTGAAAAGGAAAACAACTTAAATTAACTTTTACTCTTACTAGTAATGAAAAACATATTTTTAACAGTGCAGCTATGTAGGTATGCTATTACCTGACTTTAATTACAATAAATGAAATCAAATATGATGAGCAGATTTCAAAAAAAAAAAAATATATTTTTAACGAAATAACGGACATTTTTAAACCCAGTACCAAAAAATGATTGCTCTATATGACAGACATATTTTTATCATTAAATTTTTCTCCATTTTTTTTTGTGAAGACCTTGGTTCAAGCAAGTTTTATGATACTTAGCTAAAACGTACCAAAACAATGTTTTTCTTTAAATCTATTGGTTAATTTTTAAAAATAAATTACGAGCTATTAATAAAAACAAAAAATTGACCACGGCTCAGGGACGAGAGTTTGAGTAAGTTTATGAAAATACAAAGTTTTGTTAAAAAAATCATTTGATAGAGGGTGTTGCTACACAACAAAATTTTTGGCTAAGGGAGTTACAGGCTAACAAATACACTCCAAGGTAAAAAAAAAAAAGAAAAAACTTAGAAAAAGATTAACTCATTACATTTTAAATGAACAAAAAAAAAAGTGAAATTTTGCTTTACATAGCTATATCAAGATGTGGTTTTAGTGGAAATTGCTGGCTCACTAGAGCCAGGGTTTTTTGAAAGGTGGCAATGTAAGTAAAAAAAAAAAAAAATATATATATATATATTTGTGGGCTAAATATTTAGAAATTAAAATATTCTTATTTTAAAATGGCGATGTGGTCATTGAATGCAACAAGAATTTTTCTTTCAAAAAGCATCAAACCAACTCTATAAAACATTTTCAGAAGGGGTAAATAAAACGGA
Organism: Euphysa ruthae; assembly: GCA_035046665.1. NCBI lineage: Eukaryota > Metazoa > Cnidaria > Hydrozoa > Anthoathecata > Corymorphidae > Euphysa > Euphysa ruthae. The sequence goes on along the minus strand of JAUZNK010087350.1, from coordinate 5,744 downwards.
GGGAATCCATAAGTTATCTTCATAGACTGACATCTAGAAAACCAAATGAAAAACACTTATTAGGGAATTAAATTAATTGCTGATTGAAATGTGTGCAGCCGACGTACCTTTTTTTTCATCTCTTTGCATAAAAGCTGCAGATTAACAAAATAAATAAAAAAATTGATATTACTGATGATACCTATTAACCAAATCTTGTAATTTCTGAGTGGGTTCAGGTTCATCACCATCTTTGCACGCAATAACTTTGTTTTTGTCAAACACACGTATAACACGGTCTTGTGAGTTTACCAGGAACGAACTAAATAAATATCGAGGGAATTTTTTTTTTATATATCTCAGCAAATATATTTGTTCGGTAAATAGTACCAAACTGTACTGCGAAACATTATTATATTCTAGAAAATTGGCTTAGAGTTGTAATACACCTAAAACACAAATTTTCAATCATAAGCTTAGAGATTTTGAAACGAATTGGGCTTATTTACAGTTAAATAACGCAGTGGCCGGTTTTCTTGTTTGATTACATTTGATGTAAATTCAATGATACACATTTGATCTAAAATATGAGTTATTAATTACACATACCCTAAAGCATTGATGACATCAAAATTCTAGGCCAAAAATTTTTTTGCCAAACTTAACTAAATTAACTTAACTCTTTTTAAAACAGTCTTCTTATAGTAATCGTTACTTACATTACCTTTATATCTGTTGGGTACTACTACGCTAATGTTATGGCTCATCTCCTTAAAATGCTGAATTTCTCGACAAGATTCAAGGAGATTTTCTTTTTCTGAGCAACACAACTTTAAGAGTTCCCTCAAAAGACATTTCTGGATTATAACCAGGTTCTTCAACCATTGAAATTTAATTAAAATATTTTTTTATTTTTGAAAGAATGTCTAAATAACCAGCTATATTATTGTCTAATAACATGTTAGCTTATATATCTATATATTATCCATTATATTATATAAAGTTTCAGTAAAGGAAGACTAATTTACTTATTAAGGAAATTTTAAAAATTTGACCACAATGAATTTTTGGGTATTTCCATATGTCCAAAAATTGCCGACATGCTTAAAATTATTAAAAAACACTCAGTGACTAATGGACTCCAAAAAACCATTTCACTAAACAAAAAATAATCCCATTATTCAATTTCAAACCAAATTATCTTGGAAAAAAAAAAGACAAAAACTAATTAAAATCTTCAACACTTCTATCTTAAATTTTAGAAACTTATTTTGATAATTCTGATTATGATATCCGACATCCTGAAAATTAAACTTTTGAGAAAAATTGAATTAAAAAAAAAAAAAACAAAATTTTTTTTCAGGTCCTGAAAAAAATAAAAAAATCAATTACAATGAGAAAAAAAATGACCATAAAAGTAAAAAAAAAAAAAAAAAAAACCTCTTCAAATTTCAACTAAAATTTACAAACAGATTTTAAGGTTAATTTTAGACCTAAAATAACAATCTATAGACATTTCTTATTGCTCTCTAGGATGTAAAATTTTTAGAAAAGTAGCAATTTTTTGTAAAAGTAGCATTTTATCAAAATAAATTTTATTAAAAAGTGCATACTTTTTTAAAAACATTACAATTTGAAAAATTAGAATGAAACAAAAAAAAGGTATACTTACTTTCCTCGTCTTGCAAACTCAATGGATTTGATAGCTGTGTTAGCGTTTGTAGCAGTACTTATTCGAAAAGATAGCTTTACCTAAATTCAATTCAAAAAATGAAATATGAATTTTTTCTCAAACACAAAAGAAAAAAAACTAAAATTTTAAGGAAAACTAGAAGGACACTGTTTTTAACAAATCTCATTCAGATATCTGAAGACCTAACGAAACAAATAATTCCTGTATATCTTAAGGTTTAAAACTGTGATGGGTTCTATATATATGTTTTAAGTTCATATCTGTCTCATACAAAAGGCCCTTAGACTCTAAAACTTTGTCAAAATTAGAACATCTGATTCTACTCTTGAGCATTGAAAAAATAATTTCAAAATAACAATTCTTTAGATTTTGCTGTATAGCAAACAAATTCAAAATGATATCAGTTCAGGCAACAAAACAGACTTGTTTTAACACTTAAATAAAAAACATTGAAAAAAGTCGAGGGAAGCCAGATATGTATACCTGTCTCCAAAAAATATGGTGTTGCTAAAAGCATAATTTAACGTTGGTTTAAAGAATAAATATGACTTAATAATATCTTTCAAGATATCAATCTTTCAAAAAGATTAAGAAAACAATGTTTCTAAAAAGAGAAAAAGAATTAAGACAGCTAGATAGATAGATAGATATAAAGAGTCGGGTATTGCTATTGTTAAATTCCAAATTGGGAAATTTTATAATCAAAGTTCCGATCGAAGCTGTCGTCTTCAAGAGCAAAGCATGAGAGTTTACAAAATCTTTTGGATCTGAAGAATTATACGCTTCTGAGAGATGGCTGGAATAGTGAAAAAATATTTCAATGTAAGCTTCCAACCATTTTAGGTCAGTGTAGCCATTTTTACAGAGATTCCTTAGGTTGCATCTTTAAAATATCTATAAACTTTTGTCGCTGGAAAAGTAAACATACGTGGCACATTCATCCAATTTCACTTCCTTGATTTATGACTTTCCCAGTAATTTAAACTGAGCAAGTGTTACTATTACATCAACTTTTTTCTTGACGTGGATGACTAACCAGAAACTTTTTCTTATAATGGCAAAAACAAACTTGCATTTTTTGTTCTGTGGCTCCTTATTTGTTTTTAGCTTTTTCTCCTTATGCCATAACCCAATTTTTTATGTACACATGGTAACCAAAAAAATAAGAGGCAAATTCAATAAATTTATGTGTAGCTCATTTTGTTTTGCTTTATACATTGTTGTACTATTTCAACTATTCTAATCTTGATCTTACTCTATCAAGAGTTTTATCAAATTGCAGATGAATTTGGGTTGTTCTTTCAAGCTCTTAGCGCTAAACCATGCGCTGCAGAAGCGAATAGTTCACTGGTAGCAAACTTATTAAAGTAAGACGGCCAGGAAAATGCTTACAATGCTGTCTTTTGTAATTGGAAAGTTAAAAAGTCCCTGGTGCTTTTAAGAGAATCCAAAGTACTCTGAAAAGGTGGTCTCAATTGAAAGAGAATAAAAAATCATAATCAGGCGATTTGATTTTTGCCAAAAAGAACTTTATTAAGTTCTCCAGATTTTTGACTATCACATTACTTAAAGTCTAAAACAGGTCCTATTTTTCAAAATTATGATAAGATGCTACGACCATAAATGGTCATTTATATTTATACCCTTATAACTAAGTAATTATCACTCCGTTATTAATGATATTTGGGCGGCTTTTTAGTAAATACAATGGCTAAAGTATATATATATATATATATATATATATTATATATATATATATATTTATATATAATACTTAATATTTTACAGTATTCCCATTATTTCCATATCTGAAATGAGTCTATACTTTAAAGTTAAATAAAAAATAGTAAAATTACCTCTAATGTGTCAGTCTTTATGACAGAAATCTAAATCAAAAACACAACGTTAAGATAATTAGCTAAATATTACCAGGCCAATAAAAAAATAAAGAATCAGGATTTTTAAAATTAATTTTCTTTAACTACTGGCTATTATGAGTAGACCATTTTTTTTACATAACTTACAGACTTGGAGCACAGGACGAGGACAGACATGCACTAGTTAGAGGTATTTCAGGCGAAAAAATGTCTCATACATTCACTCCTTTAAAATGTTTAATACAAATAATAAAACCATTACGACTGAAGAATTTTGAATAAAATGGAATTTAAAAGTAGGAAATAATATAGATCGAATAAATAGATCAAATTTATACAGATATATATATATATATATATATATATGTCAGGCAAATTAACTATATGATTAAAATGGATCACACAATTTTAAATTCAAGCTTTAAATTTAAAAAGTCATTACTAGCAAGTTATTTCCCTTAAAGGATTTATCAAAAAACTCTATACTAAGAATTTTTCAAGTAAAAAGTTGATTTTAATGGATAAACAACATAAAGCTCACACAGCAGTATCTTTACCTTGCCTTTGGCGTTCCCTGTGAAAACGTATTCTCCTCGTTTATCAAATGACGCTACTATGTTCTGTTCACACTAAAAAAAAAGTTATAAGAATCCGATACGGAATAAAAAATATTGAACAATAAAAAAAAACAATAAGGGTAAAAAAATTTCAACAACAGAATAAACGAGACCATTATTGATTTTTTTATCTTGATTTTGGCACTTTCTTTTTATCTCTTTTTTTCCTTACCTTCTTTACTTTCTATCTCTATGTGCCTGGCAGCTCTTAGGTTTATTAAATTTGGAACTATAACAACGACTGAATCAATGAGAATTTCCAAAAATTTCTGGAACTGGCACTTTTTCTTTCTGTTCCTTTACAGCTAATTTCATGCAAAATATCTCAGAAGTAGATTCAGAAAAAATCAAATATTTATTTTTTGTCGACTTGTGCTTCATTTACCCAAGCAACATGTTGACTAAAATTTGGCTGAACCACACACTTTGTCTTATTAAACCAAATGTCAGTGCAACAGAGGAAAACTTCATTTTGTAATAATCCATAAATCATTCTCACAGAAAAATTTTGGAGTAAAAATGACAGACAAGTTAAGTTATGTAGGCTTTGTTTGGAGTTCACCACCAAAAATTCACTTCAGCAATTAGATCGTGTGTGTTGAAGTAATAAACTAAGCATCCATAAAAACAGAATAAAATTTTTAGCTATGCGCAAAATTGATCTATTTTATGTATTATAAAGTGAAAAAAAAAAAAAAAAAAAATTAGATTTTTAAACATACCTCTCCTCCGACAGGAAGAATGTTTTGCTTTCCAGAAACTTCTATTAATACAGGTGGGTGTTTCATAGGGCATACCAAAAACCTTTTGCTGAAAATAATTCAATCACAGTTTTAGGGAATTAACACAAGCAGTAGCTTGCTACCAGATCCTTATTTATTGCACTATTGCGTCTAGCTGAGCTAAATGACTTTATCTGTAGAAGAGGAATAAAGATTATCATTTTTTCCGGTATTGAAATTTCTTTTAATTAAACATACTTAATAAACCTTGTGATTATGAAATATATTTTCCTTAGTGTTATAATAAAGAAAATTTGCCTGGCCGGTACAACTGACCAACTATCTAAAATAATATTAAAATAAAATGTTTAACAGTATAAAATTGGAAAAAGCACTCAATGCTAACTGAATTTATTATTCAATATAGTAATAGTAACCCTGGTAATGACTACATTTGAAATCTAGATATTTAAATGAATTTACAACAATTGAAACTATTACCTCACGCACTTGATACAACTAAATGTTAACTTACTTGTCCGTAGGGTGAAACTGCACTTTATGAATAGCTGATGGAAACCGATATCTCATTTCGCATTCGCCTGACAAAACATCCCACAATCCAACATTCCAATCAGTGGATGATGTGAGAACTTTCTTTCCGTTACGGCTCCAGCTAAATAAAATTAATTGGAACTATTTGGTCAGCAGAAAAATTAGATTTCCAAAGAAAAAACATATCTATCTTAAATACAAATAAAAACCATGCCTTCCACTTAGTCAACCTGAATTTTTTTTATGTCATTACAATCGCCCCTGTTAAAATATTTTCTATAGGTTGTACTATATATATATA
>JAUZNK010087349.1:0-29199 GCA_035046665.1 Euphysa ruthae | reverse complement strand
TATATATAGGTTTCCCTATTTTTTCGACTGGTTCGATTTTGATTTCGAGTTTTTTATGTCATATATATATTTTTCCCAAATTTAGAACTAGAAACAAACAATAATAAATTCTCCAATAATAAATTGGCAGACTTAAAGCCATGCGCATTATAACATTTCATGACGCATGATCCAATTACGTTTTTTTTCTTACGGCTCGAATTTTGAACAATTATTATTCATGAACAAAACTTTTCATAAAAAATAGTCAAATTGCTTGGTGAAAAAAATAACATTATTTTCAAATACCTACTACATCACGTAAGATGTTTGAAAAGTTTAGTTTATACACAATAACCTTAACAATCATGTTCACAATAATAAAATCTATAAACTGATCAATTTTTTCAAGAGAAGATTATAGCGTTTTACTAGTTACTCCATAAAGTTTATATATTTGATAGTACCATTTTAGAGACAAATGCTTTTATAATATACTTCTTAATGTTTCGAAAGAGTTTGAAAATTTTTGGCACGAATGCCTAATGCACAGATTAGAATGTTATAGGATACATGTAATTCTTTAAATCACTGTAAACATTTTTATTTAACCGTCAACAAAGGATGCCTTTAATGGGAAATCTTCACTAAATATTAACGTTGTTTGCGAAAAGACTCGTTTCTATATAAGACCTCGTAGTGATTACAAATTTATTCACAATGACTCTCATAACTAGACTTCTTGTAAAGGTAGTTAGTGAATTTATTCAGTAAAAAAAAGTCTTAGAAACTACTGGAGCTACCAAAAGAAAAAATGTGAGAAATTATATGTGGAACTACTTTTTTTAAAGCCTTTTTGACCTGTAAAGGCGTCAGGCTGGTTATTTATTAGTTTTTGCTAGACGATTCTAAATATTATTTGCTATATTTTTAACATATCATGTTAAAAGTGCACTAAATTATTTCTAGAATGTCACTTGGATCAAACCTAAAATTTTTATTCTCTTCTTCTTTTTCCCTCATCCTATTTTTAATAGCTGAACTTGTCACAAATAGCCTAAAACTTCCGACATATCAATTTGTTGGTTTGATTGATTTACAGACGAAAATATTATTCACCTTGCAACTTTCTTGATACGAGAAAACAAGGTTGCACTGGTAATATCGAAAGTGAAACAACTTCACACCTTAAAAAGATTTAAAAAAATTTTTTTGGTAAAAGTGACTGGTCTCGTTATTATTTTTTTAACTCCATGACGGAGAGCACTATGAGCTACTTCCAAACTCATTGAATTAATTTCGGTAGCGTCGTGCCACATCCAGATTTATGTGCTTGAACTAATTTATTGATGCAAATACCGTTTTAAACCTCCACTTAAAATATAAGTCTACTGGAATACAGATAGAAAAAATGACTATAAAATTTATAACTAATTACTTTTCGTTGTCGTTTCTGTGACTTCAACTTTTTTTGTCGTGATTCCATCCGATTCCTCAGTTTTTTTAGTTATGGTAAAATTTGTATCTGTCTTTTCTTCACTAGATTTTTTGTATGGTACTTTTTTATTTTCGACTGTTTTCATATCAACTGAATTCTTTTTATGTTCAGGAGCAGAATTTTTGATTTTCTTTTCATTGTCTAAAAACACCTCATCCACTTTGTTCTTGGAAAACTTCAAAGAAACATTTTCGTTTACTTTTTTAGGACATTCATTTGTTTTTCCGGTTTCTGCTGATTTCTTCGTCGAATCTTCATCCTTTTTTTCCTTCGACCCAGAGACCATTTTTGCAGTTGCTACATCATAGCTTGCTTTGGATTTTTCAAGAGATTTATTTTTCCATTCTGGAGTTGGTGTTTCTTTTAAAGATGATTTATTTGATGATTTTAAACTAGACATCAACGCATTCGATCTTTCTTCAGCTTTTATCTTCCATTGCGGAACCGTAGTTTCAGTTGTTTTACTAGCGATATTGAACTTTGACCCTATGTTTGAGTGGTAGTTTGCTTTCTCTTGAGCTTTCTTTTTCCAATCAGGGATTTGTTTTTCACTTGATTTTGAAATTGAACTTGTTCGATTAAATTTCAAATCTTTTTCGTGCACTTTCCTTTTCCATTCTGGGACGACTTTTTCATCTATCTTAGATGATTTTTCTAAAATTTCTTTATTTCCGGTTTCGTTGGCGACAGCCTTTTTATCTGCCGTGTTAAAATTTTCCTCGTACACTTCACTCGTTTTACTTTTCCATTCGGGGTCTTCTTTTTCGATAACTTTAGGTGGCATCTTAATATTTGCATTTGCCTCGTTTTTTACATTCACTTTCCGTTTCCATTCTGGAATCTGCTTTTCAACTACATTGTTTTTTGAGTTAATATTTTCATCTTTTACTTCACCCGCTTTTCTTTTCCATTCAGGAACTTCTTTATATTCCTGAAGTTTATTCGAAGTCTCTAAAATTTTATTCTTAAATACTCCTGCATTTTTCTTCCTTTCAGAAACATATTTTTCCTCTTGGTCTGCAAATGATTTAACGCTATTTTTGTTGTTTTCTTTCCCCTCTTTCTTTTTAGTGACTTTATGGTCTTTTTGAGAAGGTTCTCTTTCTGAAACACAGTTTTCGCTATTTTTTGTTGTTATACTAGCAATTTCTTTAAATTCCGGTACTTCTTTTTCAGGCACATGCAAGGACGGTTCCACAATATCTTCTTTCACAACTTTCTTTTTCCACTTAGGCTCCTCTTTATGATCAAATTTACCACGCGCAATGTTGGCTTTATCCGCGCTTATTTGCTTTCTCTCTGCTGCTTTTCTCTTCCATTCTGGCACTGGTTTGCTATCAATATCTGGTGAATCTGTAAATTTTCCAGAAAAACGATTACTGCCACTTGCAGAATTATTACCAAAGTTTTTTTTTGTGTTGGCTGAACGTTCACTCCCTACATGACGAAACCTTCCTTTGTCTTCAAAAACGTTCGTTGTCTTTAATAATATTTCAGGGGAATTGCATACAGGGTCTGCAAACCTTTGCTCCTCATTGTTTTCTTCAATAATTTTTATGGGTTTATCTTTGTTCGTTAAAGTTGGCAAACCGTCTATATTCTTCTCATCGTCTTTATTCTTCTCACCGTCTTTATTCTTCTCATCTTCTTTTCTTTCATTTTGAGATGTTTTAGAATGTTCGGCACTTTTATTTTCAATTTTTTTCGCTCCTATGACTTGCTTATCTGTCAAATCACGTGACACCCTCGAATTTAAACTAGATCTTTCGTCATTATCATGTCGAAAACCGATTGATCTATTCGATATGCTAGTATTATTTTGTGAACTAACAGAGTCTACTTGATTATTTCTGTCATCTACGGTAACCGTTCTGCTACTACTTTGCGTAGTTTTTACTGATATATCTATATCACCACTTTTGTTTGTGAAGCTGCCTTTCAATTGTTCCTTTATTTCCTTATTTAAAGCTTCATCATCAGTTTTTATATCGATTGTAAGAGGCTCGATATCTCTCATTACTTTAATGGAGATATCATTTTGCGTTCTTTTACTTTCAGATTCGACATTAATACATGGAGAAGAGATATAATTTTCGTTGTTGTCGTCGGTAATTTTTCGAGTTCGTCTGGTAATACGAATTTCATCCAAGTCGCTCTTGCTCCTGTTACCTTCGGCATCATATCTCTAAACAGAAAAAATTGTAAGTACTTCGTACTTGTTGGAAAACAAGGAGGGAAAATATTTCACATGGGTTCGGACGTTAGCTTTGCAATTTTTCCCTGCAGTTTGGCTCACTTGCAGATTTATTTTAATCGAATCATTGTATTGTATTGTATAAGTTTAATAATTTTTCTTACTTCTCTAGAATCTAAACACAATAGTTATTATGTTTATAGCCTTGCACTTTAACATGTGTGAAAATGGATAGTTTCTTGTTCTGTAACAGGAAAAGAAGATAAGTCTAGGTAGGGAAGGGATATTTTCAAACTGGCCCAGTTTTTTTATCAAATTGATATCTTACATCTTCGAATACAGCTAAATTTATATATCATATCACGAATATACCTTGAATATAACAAAGATAAGCTAAAAATCTTCCCGGTAACCTCAACTCAGAATTATTTTACACGTGTCTTGTTATACTCATGATATGATGTCTTTTAAAAAAAAAACGAATCTTGAAAAAAATTTTGAAGAATTTTAACTACCCAAAAACAAAAACCATCCAAGGAATTATCTCCACCCTTAGTGAAAAACCATCCAAGGAATTATCTCCACCCTTAGTGAAAAATTAGAGCGATCTAGATCAGTGCCTCAGCGGCAGTGAATCGACAATGAGCAGATTTTGAGCTTTAATGGCTACTGACTTAATAATTTTGAAACAAAAAGTTCAGCCCTGTAATATGTCTCATAAATCAGGTTTGGCAACTTGGCGAATGTAGTGAAAATACCGTTCTATAGGTATATTGTTCATGTTCATTAGTTTTTTAACCTACTCAATAAAAAAGTTTTTTTACAGAAAATTGCACAAGCATGTCAAAATGACCGAAAAATTAAAGTGTTACATAAAACGCTTATTGAAAGTTTGAAGATAAATCAACATTGATTTTCAATATCTATGACTGTTTTTCCCGAACAAGGTTTTCTTGAGGACAATTTTCAAGGCAGCAAATCTTTATTTATGGATAATTCTGCCGACAAAATCCGTCAATTAAGCTTCTTATTCTTCCTTTGTAATTCTTAAAACCTAAACTTTCCAAAACTTTAGATATCTTCTCATTTTAGTTTGACTTACTTGGATTTGACTGACATGGGTTAGTATTGTTTCGTAATATGCTTGAGAAAATTTTGTGAAAAAAATTCGAATCTTAAACCCTGGGTCAGAATTTTTGGCCAAAATATGGGTTTATTCCAAGACCTAATCTCTTCACTTGCCATTTTAGTGGATATTAGAGAAATTTTTGCTACTCCTCCTCATGATAATTAAGGATCATTAAGATTTTACTTTTGAAAATCTGACGGTTTTAGTTGCTTCTGACTTTCTTTCTTCAGGATAATCATTTGTTATGATTAGGGATGATGCTCTTGATGAAGTGCGACTGTTTTGTTCTTGCTTCTCTTTTAATGCCAAGCGTTCACGCAGTGATAACCTCTTTGGTGGCATGGTTGATTCACTAAAATAAAATTATCATTATTATAACTCATGGAGTAAAAGACGTCTTTGTTGCCTTACTCGAATAAATGAAAAATAATTATTGTGTTGTGTCTCCTGAAAAAACTCTAACGAATTGACATTGATAGTGCTGGCAGTATGCTCTAATCATGAGAAAGCAATTATTGCGCTGTTAGTGCTGGTCAGACGTACTCTTAACATCTTTGTATTTTCGATTTATTATAAAATAGTTATTTCGCCTTTATTATTGGTCAGATACTTACGCATCGGTAGTTTTTTGCAGTTATATTGGAACTGCATTTATGAACCATTTGAAACCAGAGGTGCATATTAGAATGATGGTTTTTTAAGGTAGCTTGTAAAATTTAAAACAGCTTGGAAATATATATACAAATACCACTAAAAGACAGTATGTCAAATTAATGCATAATTCTGTATTGCACAATAGTTTGACTGGTTTAGACCATGACTTCCCAACTTTTTTTTGCCACACCATAATGACGGTCGTCTGTTTTAAACCTCACCATTAATTCAACATTTTTTATGTTGGTGTCTGCTGTTTTTAAGCAGGCGATATCAAGGATAAAAAATGACTGAAGTCAAATAGAGGACGCTTTTCTGTTGTTTTTTCTGCCGGTTTTTTTTTCCTTAATTAACATTTATTCTAATTGCGTTATTTGTGGTTTCATTCTCCATTTTTTCTTTGAAAAAAATAAAAAGATATAGTGCTTTTTGTGGCCCAGGCAAGCAGATTTAAATAATACAGTTGTTACAGTGAAGAATACATTTTGAAAAGCGAGGAGAAGTCAGTAATTTGACCAAGATGAGATTTTAAGAAATAAAATCGATAATTTCAAACTATAAATAATTTCTTAGAGATAAAAAGTTTAAAAACTATTCCAGAAAATATGTAAAAATAGCAATCAGTAGGAGGAGATAATACCTAAACAAATTATATTAGTGTAACACCGTATAAAAAAATCGTAAAGAAGAAAAAAATAATGTATCGTCTAAAAATATTAAACATTACCCAAAATTCTAATATTTTTTAAAAGTACTTTGCACATTTTTATATCAAATTTGGAATTAGTTAGATTTTGATCTGTAAAATTTTTTCACGGAAGCCGGGTAAGAGGGTGCTAGGAAAACTACCACCTGGAAAACTCCCACCCGGTAAAATTCGCACCCGAAAATATTTTCTATATTTTATTTTAAACTTTTCTTTCTTTCTGGCGATTTTTTGGCACAAAAAAACCTTTACGAAACTTTCTTGAAAACACTCTGGGTACCTTTCAACAAAGATTTCCGATCGTCGTCTGCAAATTCATTTAATATGTGTGCTGGATTTTTATCGACCATATTTGCAAGAAGCGAAGTTATGGAAATAGGAAGCCCAATTTAAAAAAAATTAAAACTTAAACATAAAAACATTTACAGACTATTTATATTATATTTTTATCTTGTGTTTTTTATATATTAAAAAATATCTATTATAATAACAATAATATCATTTTCAGACGGCAAGTTACAGCTTCCCCTTCAAAATAATTACAGTAGTCCAAATATCAATCATCTAGCTATGTTTAGACTAGAAAGTCGGTTATATTTTTTCAACACGTTTCCCGGCGAACTGCGCGTTAAAAAAATGCAAGGATAGACAAAATCTAGTCTAGTTAATGTTATATAAAATTTCGTTAATAAATACATGTAAATGTAGTATCGCAACAACAAATTATTAGGAATATTTACTCCTAACAATCTGTTTTTCAAAGTTAAAAATATATATTTTAGAAACCTTTTAGATTAAAATTGTTCTATAAAAAACAAGAAATATTATTAGTTATTTTAGTCGGTTACCGGCAGAGTAGAGTATGCAGGGTGCATTCACGATAGCGAAAAAGCATATTATTTTGGATTTATTTTTTCGTTGTTTTATCTTATTATATCTTGGGAATCAGCAACATCTTTTGGTTTTAATGTCTTTTCTATGTAACTCAAATGGTTTATTTTATTATTTCAAATAGATAATGTCGGTAGTCAGTGTTCAAAGAAGCAAAGCTGGTTGGGTGTTGGCACACCAAATTCTGGAAAAGTCCTTGTGGAAAAGCAAGGCAGGAGTTGTTGCTTTTGGTGACTCAATAGTCAAAGGGTTAAATCAGTACCATTATGTTAGTAATTTGCGCAGTTATTTTTTAATGCGGGGTTGGTGGTAATAAAGTGGAGAATTTCTATCAGGGAATTAAGAACAGTCGTTTTAACAATGCATTTAAGTATATCGTTATCTGCTGTGGTACAAACAACCTAAACGACACACCTCCATGTAGAATATGCGAAATCTTAGAAGAAATTTGTATCCATTTAAAACAAAACCACCCCCAATGTTCACGTTTTTTTATCTGGTAAACTTCCTCGAATGGGTTTAATATTTAATATCTCATTTCTCAGTTAAATCATCTTATAAAAAGTTTGCGTTCATGTAATTGTGCTACCTATACCTATAAAATTTTATTTAGGTTGAAGACATAAATGTTTGTGAGGAACTCTTCTATATTGATGGCCTCCTCATCGAGAAGGGTAGTATGAAGCTTCTGAATTTAAACTTTGCTGTGGATTTGCTAGGGATAGCACACTTCTCTTATCTTGTGGTTCTATCAGTCAGTCTTGTCTCCAGAGTACCCAAAAGGCGGGATAAAAAGAAGGAAGTAATCATGCATCCTTCTTTTGTTTTGCCAGTTGGTTATTCTGTGCTTAAAACATGCCAAGGTTCTCAGGAAGATATTTTTACTTCTCCGTTGGGGTCATATGTCGGTGTGGTTTATGAGTCTTGTAACCGTGGAGACTGTAATAGCTTTCATAAAAGAGATAAGCAATTATCTCAAAAGAAAGCTGTTAAAGTCTCTTTCGGTGGGACTTCGTCACTCGTATCGGCATGTGTCAGTTGTGGACGGGGGAATGATTCGTCTAGTGAATCAGTTGTAGAATATTCTTCATTTTTAGATTCGGCTTCTGATGAATCAGGTAGCGTAAATCAAAGACCTAATAGGGGTTGGGTTTATTTTTAGACGGTTTGTATACATGTTGTGCAAGCTGATAGAGTCATGGATTGTATTATTTTTTTTAATTTTCCTCAAGATATTCAGAAGAAGGCAACCTATTAATTTTTTATATTTTTGTTCCCAATTATTTATTTGTATTTTTTACTCAAGATTTCCTTTCTGTATTTGTCTTACTTCGAGACCTGTGACTTTTTATATTATATGTGGTATTTGGCGTCAGATCTATTAAATAAAGTTTTTGTTTCTTAGATGGAAAGTATATTTTTAATTTATACATTTATGTGTGCGGACAGGATCCTCTATCCTTCTAAATCAGTTGCAAGGAATGATTTTTCTTTTAGCAAGCATATATTTAAGTTGAATTTAAGTCATGTTGAAAGAAGTAAGAACTGAAGTTGTTTCAAACCGTTTGCCCTGGTTTATGATACCAACCAGCAATATGGGCAGCACAAACTAAGCAGTTTGGAACGTTTTTTAACTATTTTGTTTTTAATCAAATTATTTCATTCGAATCTTTAAACCCTTAACAAGGGAACGACGTCAGTTTCCTCTAACCCGCTTCTAGATAAGTACAGAGAATTCTTATCAACTTTTAGTCTTAATCAGTTACTTAAAAGTCCAACAAAATTTACTAGCAACTCAAATTCTCTACTTGATCATATTTTATCTAGTGTATCTGACAAAAGTGTTCAAAGTCGAACTTTCTTTCTCTCAGATCATCAAATTATCTACTGTACACGTAAGATCTGCAGGAAAAAATCAGGGTCTACTAAGTTTAAAACATTAAGAAGTTTGCAGAACTACAGCCAAGAAATATCTAATAACTTTCTCGATTATTCAGGGTTTACAAACATCAATTCAGCATACTCTGGTTTTTTAATGGAGTTTAAAGACGTGATGAATAACATCGAACCTTTACGAACCACTAAAAGTAATTAGCGCGTATGGTTTGATGGAGAAATAGCAGACACAATTAGACTTAGGGACAAACTCTATAAGAAATTTAAAAGATACAGAAATTGCAAATCTTTCTATTAATACTAATAGTTTTCCAGATGAATGCAAAATAGCAAAGATAATTCCATTACATAAAAAAGGTAGCAAAAGCGACCCAAAAAATTACAGGCCAATTTCACTTTTATGATGCATTTCAAAATTTTTTGAAAAGGTTATTGAGGAGCACACTAGGGATTTTATGAGCATGGAAAATATTAATTTTAATATACAATCTAGATTTATGAAAGGATTTTCGACTAATACATATCTGTCTTATCTTCACTTTCTGTGGGCTTTGACAAAGGCCAGCATACCGGCATGATTTTAATTGATCTTCAAAAGTAATTTGATGCAATCGATGATTCAATATTACTAAAAAAAGTTGAAGTGCTTCAGGTTTTCTTGAGATGTGTTTAACTGGCTTCATGAGTTTTATCTCTAACAGAATGTTTAAAGTAAAAATAGACAAAATACTATCTGACGAAGAACGTGTTACATATGGCCTTCCACAGGGTTCTATTATAGTCAGGGTTCTTTTATGGTCCACTCTTGTTTCTTTATATAGATGACATACCACAATCAATAAGCTGTGAATTACTTCTCTCTGCAGGTGAGTTGTCTTATTTTCCAACACAAGGACGTTAAACACATTGAGATTATTTTAAATAAAAATTTCAAGCTTTTGTGAATGGTTTGTGGACAATAAACTTAGTATTCATTGTGGTGAAGATAAAACTAAGTGCGTTGTTTTTTCTAGTGTACATAAAAAGCTAAAACTGCAAGCGTTTTTGCTATCAACTATAGAGGTATATCCATTAACCAACATACATCTGTCAAGTACTTGGGTTGCATATTAGACCAAACTTTAAACGACTAATCGATGGCACAGACTGTTTTAAGTAAAATTAATTCAAAGCTAAAATTTTTATACAGAAAAAGACCTTTTTTATCAACATATTGGAGACAAAACTGCAACGCATTGATTCAATCTCACTTTGACTATGCCTGTACCGCCTTGTTTTTATGTTTAAACGAATCAATAAAAACCCGATTAAAAACTGCTCAAAATAAGTGTAACCGTTTCTGTCTTGATTTAAATAATAGCTACCATATCGTGACTGATCAGTTCAAAGGAATTAGTTGACTTCCTGTCGAAATGAGAGTTAATCATTGCATAGCTGCTCATTATTTTAAATTCAACCCTAAATTTAATTACAAGTTTGAAATATTCAAACTATCTGAAACCCCTTTAATTACATTGCGAAATAGTAATTTGTATTTGAAATTTTTGAAATTTGAAAATTGTATGCTCTACGTAGAATAAATATAGGCAAAAATAGTCTGTTATGGGAAAATCCCTAGATTTGAAACTCACTGCCTAATAACGCTAGGAACCATAAAAACGACTACACTTTTAATCATAAAATTGAAGATTTATTTCTGAGCTTACTTGATGTCTACAGAAATTCACTACTCTTTTATTTTTACTTTTTCTTATTTTTTTTTCTTGTGTGTATAGTATCGAGTGATCAACATGGAAATATTGTCACAACAAACAATTTTTGTGCCTATCCTTAATGTATTCATTCCTTTTTCTTTTTTTTCTTTTTTTTTTGTTTTATTTTTGTTAATTAAATTGTATCTTTGTCAAAGGCAGAATAAATATTTACTTATGTTTTTTTTTATTGAAAATAAACAAAAATTTTTAAAATTTTTAATAGAAAATATTGGTGGGAGTTCACCAGGTGGGAATTTACCAGGTGGGAATTTACCGGGTGCGAGTTTTCCGGACACCGGTAAAGAGTAAGTGTCTTATGTTTAGTCGCTCTATGTTTTTATTGAGTTTCTTTGTAAATAAATAAAAAAACTGGTATCACTAAAAGATAATTTCTGTGCTATTATTTCCGAGCAAGAGTTTACGTTGTGGTAATCTTTTTTTTAGACATACAATCAATAAAAATAGTTAATGCATCATTTGTTCTGAACGAAAAATAAAACAAACTTTATATCACATCTATAAAGATATATCACAAGAGCTTTATATACTTGCTTTGTGTTACGCCTTTGCACTTCTCTTCAAACTACAGAGGCGTTTTAATGGAAACTTTTAGTGGTAACAAAAAATCTTTTTTTTTATCTCTCCAATATAATATTTATATCGTTTTATCTGTTCAATACAATATTTATATCGTTTTATCTGTTCAATAGAATATTTATATCGTTTTATCTGTTCAATATAACATCTATATCGTTTTAATTAGCTAAGTAGTTTTGATAATATATAGGATTAATATCCACGGAGACATTGAAATCTTTAGTGCAGTGGCGGTATATACTTATTTTATATAGAATTTAGAAAGATTGTTCACATCTGCTTGCAATTTCAAGCAGAAAAAATACGTTTTAAAGAGAGTCAAAATGTTGATGTCGCATAGGAGGTAACCATTACCTATTTGAAGAGTGTAAACACATTTTAAATCCGATAAAATCCTGTAACTTCAAGACAGATAAATTGTAGACAGAGAATGCAAAATAAAGATTGTGATCTTAAAAAAATTATTGATATACAACCATTTACTGATAACGTTTATTACGTCAATAAAAACAACTATTGGGAGATTTTTAATCTTTAACTAAAAAAATCAAAACAAATATTGTTTATAAATATTGGGATTCATCTTGCGGCCCTGGAGTAAGGAGCAATTATTTTTGGAATGCTTACAACAAAAAGAATGTGCGCATTGCTTTATTCTAAATTTCAATAATTTTCTAAAATGAAAAAAAATAAATGAAGTCACATAATAAATGATAATAGTTTTACCTCCATGGATAATATTTCAAGTAGAAAGGGTACATGACAATATGACAAAGATTAACCACCATGGTCATGTTATAAGTATAATTTACAGACCGATATTGAAAGTTCTAGTCTGTAAATCTGTAAAAGAATAAAGAGAGTATTCCGAAAAATGAGAAACTTCTGTGCTAATAACTGAATTTTAGTTATCGAAACATATCACAATATGAAAATAATTAGAAATACTTGTTTTTATTCTACAGTTAATTGTGAGAGAAGTGTTATTAAAAGATATTATTCATCATTTATTATCACGGACTGTCACTCTATCAGTTTGCGTGTAATTAAAGTAAAAACAACAAATTAGACGGCTATACTCTGAGTGCCTAAATAGTGAAAGAATTTACGACATTTATTTTCACGGCGACAGTGTTCTCAATAAATTTGTGTTTAAAAATTAAAAATCAGGATTTTGCATATCCGTTAACTTCCATTAATGTCTTACGCTTTGTGTGACTTTATCGAAAAAAACAACCTTCTAACCAAGTTTCAGTTTACTAGACAACATCCGTAGAGAAGTGGACAGTAGAAAAGTTGTCGGGGCTGTTTTTATAAACTTGTTCGAAAATCGTCCGATACGATTTCACGCAGTGTACTCTTAAATAAACTACCATCACACGGCATTACTGATCACCAATTGAGTTGGTTCACTGACTTTCTTGTCAGTAGAAACTAAATAGCAGAATTTGAGAAAAAAAGAGTCAGAAGAATTTAAAATGATATCCGGTGTTCCGCAAGACTAATTTTTGGGCCACTTTTCTTTTCAGAGTGCTTTAATGGCTTTGCTCATCGTTTGGAAAAAGCAAGTGTTATAAAATACGTTGATGACACTGTAATATATATTTCTTTACTTCGACCACTGCTGTAATAGAAAGCACCTTGCAGGATTAGATTAACGAAAGCTATTTGCAAATGCATTGAAAAACCTGAAAAAAGGTAAAAAATAATCGATGCTTTTCAGGACGGAAAAACGATTATCGACAGTCAAAAAATTCCTTCACATTGTCTAATCAAAAAGTTGCCTCAACCAAAGAGTACAAATATCTTGGTTCTATCCTGGATCTACCACTAAACCTGAACAATTTTTTAAACAGTTCATATCAAAAAGTTTGTGACAGACTTAGACTTCATGTAAAAATGAGACCGAACCTTACTAAAAGCGCTGCAACGAAAGCATTTAACGTCATGGCTGTTCCAATAATAACTTAGTAGTCTTATCAAGCTTAACCAAAACATCACACAAATAAAGAAATTAAAAAGAATTGATATTCGTGCAAATGATCTGGTATTCAACAACGCTGTTGTTAACACAGGGAGTGTTAAAAACATCAGTTCTGTAATAAATAAAGACATTTGTGTAGTTGTGAAAAAAACGTATTTTAAATCAAACTTGCAGCAATTAAAAAGATCATTTCACAGCACAAAGCGACAATATCAACCCTAAAAATATCAACCCTAAAAATATCAACACTAAAAATATCAACACTAAAAACAATGCAAACTTATTGAAACTACCAAAAATCAAACTAGAAAAGCTTTTCATTTTATTCGTGGAAAACTGTACAATCAGCTTCCACTTCAAATGAGACAAATTGAGAAATTAAAAGAATTAAAAAAAAAACTCAATGATTCTTTTAAAATTTATGATTACATTTGAAAAAAAAATTATTCCACTAACATTTTATTTTAAACAATTTTAAATAACGTTTTATATATTGTAGCTTATTGTGCAGGACACACATTGACAGCATTTGTTATTATAAAATGAAGTGTAAACATCCTGTTGGAATATTCATAAATAAATAAATATAAAAATATTCATCTTAGATTTAATAATCTTCTTAAAAGCGATATTTGGGGAAAACGTTAATCTAGTGATGTGCCTGAAATTCTTAAAAATTTTCACTGGTTTTAAGGGAATTGTAGAAGTTTTATTTGCCTTGGTAAAATTTCACTCAGCAATGAACTGCAATGCTTTTCATTTGTCAAGAAAACTGCTCAGGATTTAAAATAACCTTCAAAGTTTTTTTTCAAAATGCAAGTGAAAGCTCCATAACATCGCCAGTCTTTCAGCAAACATTTCGTCAACGAACGGTCAAATCTGACCGGATTAACTTGTAAACCAGCAATTAAAAGCATACAGATTATCTAATAGCCAAAAATAAATCACAGTATGTATTTTATAAAATTCAAGAAAATTTGATACAACCACAAACCTTTCAAACAGTAGCTCCTTGGTTTCCCTCATTTTCCAAACAAAACAGCTTGCTAAACCGCAATTTACATATAATATAACAATCCTAGCAACTTTTAAAGTTTTTATAAACGAATCTTTAGGAATTTTTAAAGCATTAAACAAACAAACTAATCTGCAGTGTGTGATTTAATCTAGATAAACCTCACATGATAAAAAAAACATTTGTTTTATTCCATTATATGAGCTACACAATATTGCTTATTTACACAAACATATCATATCTCAAACTTTATAAGGATCATATCAGATCAAATGAAATAATTTCTAGCAATTTTAAAATTGCGTGCTAACGATGAATATATTCGATAGTTTAATATCTTTACGTCCATATTGCATATGAGATATCCTGATGCCAGTTTAATAGGCGCATAAATTTCAAGCTTTTTTATTGCAAAGGGATCTGCTGATTTGCGAGGAAAACAATACAACTGAGGAATTTGATAATGATAAAATATTTTACGAAGCTTTAATTGGAATTTTAATAGCATATTTGAGTTCAAACTCTATTTGCGATAAAGAATACATATTTGTCAAACGATAATAAACTAGCCTGCCAAGCCTGCGAAAAGATAAAGAAAGAAGAAAATTTCAAAAAATTGTACAATGATTTGAGAAAATTATGGCCATTGATATATTTAAAATTTTGTTGAATACCATTTAAGCTGCTACCTCTGGTCGTTAAAATCTCCTCAACAGCAAAAAATCCTGCTTGCGACGTTACGGAACATGAAGGAGCAAAAAATATAAATTAAAAAGACGAGAAACGATAACACCCCGGTGCCCCGTAACCTATCCAAAACAAACAGAAATAACAAAACATAAACTATGATGCGAAAGATTATCAATTATTGAACAATTTTTTAACCAAATAGTAAAACTGAACTCTGTTCTGTTCAAGTAGCGAAACATTGTAACCCCTGTTACTGTTTGCTTGGGAACAAATATTTTCAAGAGAATTTAATGATTTATTCCATTCAGCAGTGCATTGATATTTAATAGAATACTTACCGTAAGTATCGCTAATAAATTTGGGGACGATAATGTTGCCATTAACAGCCCGACGTGTCCAGTAGTCACTACTTTTATAAAGAAGTTTGAAATAGCTGGTGGAAGTAATAATTACGCAAAGTCATAAACAAACATTAAATTAGCAATTTTGACAAGAGAACTAAAGGTAAGAATGCAAAATTCTAAAAATGCAGATAAAGTATCAGATCGAAAAGATCGAGAACATAAGACTTAATACATCGAAAAGTCACATATTTGCTATATTTCCAAAGAGCAACTCTACATAGAGAAACAGTTGGAGTGAATTCAAAATCTTATCCTTCGATATCAATTTGTAGAGTAGGAGTTATTCCCTGTTTAAGCTTAGTTTCTGCAATTCCTATCACACTAAATTTAATTTTGAGTAGAATAAGCATTATCTGAAGTTCATCTAAATGAGAGCTGAAATATGAAGCGCTGAAAAAGAACTACTGCTATCAAAGTTAGAAGCACAAAAACCATCAGTGTAAAAATTCTTAGTGTCAATTAGGTTCGAAGACCCTTTTTTTCACCATCATTAGAACACAATGCTTGAGAAACAAAGTAATTATTAAACTGAGAAAAGAGCTTGGAAATAAATTTAAAGCAGACGGTAGTTCAATTTAGTTCAGGAGGATGTCATTAGAAAAAAACAACTTAAATTCATTTTGAGGGATATTGCTGAATGGAAATATATTAGAGGTACAAAAATAAAAAAGCATGGAGCGTCATCAGATTGCAATATACTAAATCAATACCATTAAGTTTGTTACATTTTTTATGAACCCAGGAGTCACATCAGTCGCATCAGATTGAGTGTTACCTTAAATTGACTGTTTTTTGCATATATTGCATGAAATTTCAGACATTTTTTAAACTGTTTAAAAAAAAAAAAGTAAAGAAAAAAAAGCTAAGAGTAGCTTTTTTTACTTTTACGAACAAAAAATATATTATTTTTATCAGTAATAGAGGTATTGTCTGTAAAGTGAGAATAAGTATACAAAATGTATATTGTATTGATTTGAAAAGGTTGTTCCAGTATCGAATTAGTCCACTCAAATTTGCTGAATACTGGTACCTTGTAAAAAAACCTAATTTAAAACTTTTCTTTTAGTTTTTCAACTTTTTTTCAAAAAAAAGTTTTTTTTTCGCAGTTATAGTGAGAGAGAGGTAACCAATTTAGAGTGACACAATTCTCTGCTAAAAAAAATCAGCAAAAACACTTCAAGGACGTCTTTATTATTCGATATTGATTATCTGGAGAGTGACAGAGAAATGATGTTAAACCTCGATAAGAGCAAAACAATAAATATAGATCATATTAACTAAACCCTATAAAAAAATGTCCAACTAATTGTATAAAATATATAAAAATATTATATATAAAAAGCCAATTGTGGGAAAGATCTGGAATCAAACTTGGACTGCACATTAAATTTATTGTGCCCCACAGTGCTTATCTATAAAGGC
This sequence comes from Euphysa ruthae, assembly GCA_035046665.1. NCBI lineage: Eukaryota > Metazoa > Cnidaria > Hydrozoa > Anthoathecata > Corymorphidae > Euphysa > Euphysa ruthae. Next base: position 12,386 of record JAUZNK010087349.1, on the reverse strand, counting down.
TCCTCATTAACTTAAATGATTTCTACCCAATCATCAATCATACTAAAATGCGAAGTAAACTTCAAGTTAAACCAAAAAATTTCTGTTCAAAATCTTTTCATATAAAACAAAAAAAAATTTTTTGAATACCATTTGTCCTGATTAATTTCTATATCCGAAGGAAGCAATGAAAAGGCGATACAAAATAACGAGTTTGAGAAAATATCGTCTATTTTCTCAAATTAAAAAAGGAAAAAAAAAAAATAAAAAAAGAGCACTAAATTCATCATTGTTAACGCTCTCTAAATTTAAACCTGCAATTAAAAAGCAAGCTTTATAGTATTATTATAGTTCCCAGTTTTTTTCGAAAATTTTTAACATCAAGGTATTACTTTTTACCTCGCAATATATCATTACAATAAAATATTTTTGGTCCAATTCTTTTGGGAACCTAAACCTATCAAGTGGGAAAGGCCTTCACCCACAACGAAGGAGTAAAACTTATAAATTTGGTAACATGTCTGAAAAATTTGGCTTTATTAAAATGGTCTGCCAGATAGATGTTTACCACAAAGGTTTTTTAGGAATATTGTTTGCATTTAAAGTAAGCTTAAAAATACCTCCACTTTGTTCTTTTATCTTTGTCATCAGTTTCAAGTTTTATATTTAAAGTTACTGAGCCAAATTTATTAATGCTCATTTTACAAAATATAAAAACTTTATATATATATATACATATTTTTCAGCTTTTCCACTATATATATTTTTTAAACTTTCCCACTATAAATTTGATATTTTGAGGTGTATTTGATTACCGACGTTGATGTCATTTCCGTAATTATTTACCATAAAGGTTTTCCATAATTACAAATTTTTTATAATCAATGCAGTTTCATTCGTTTAGCTCTAAATAAGTTTCATATTATTTATTTTTGTAACATCAACGGCTGATAATCACTGTTTCAAAACAAACATATTCACGTTTGTACGTAATCATGAGAAAATAAACATTAAGATTGACAAGATGGATGTTGTTATGTATGTACATCTAGTTTTGAAGACATGGCGTTTTATTTCGATACATACGCTTTGTTTTATTTCGATACATACGCCTTGTTTTATTTCGATACATACGCCTTGTTTTATTTCGAATCATACGCCTCGTTTTATGGAGTTTCTTTTCTTTACCGAGGCCTCACGTAGAAATAATGACAGTTAGAAATGAAAATAGATGTTTAAAAGGAAAGTAGGGGTCAGAGATAAAATAGCGTTTGTTCTGTGGGGTAAAGGGAAAAGAAAAACTTCTTATTTATATAAACTATTCACGATCCAATACACCCATCGTGTATGATGTGGCTTGTACCAATGATTTTGACCCTAAAGATTTGTTTTTGGGGGCAAGCACACTCTTCTATTTACTGAAGCATAGGAAGAAAAAATACAAACAAGAATTTTGAGAAAATGAGGCGACTATAGTACGATAAGATTAGTTTGGCAGAAATGAAATCAGTGTTAGGGAGAAGTAATTCCGAATTTCTTCCCCAAGGTTAGGGGTTTTACCCAAAATTTTGCAGCTAGATAATGAAGGAAAAAAGCAGGAATTTTTTGTTAGGTATATATTTTGAAATTAGCAAAAAGGAATTAAAAAAAAAAAAAAAAAATCCAAAATGTTTCATGATGAAATTCATTAAGCATTAAAAGAAAGTTTAATTAAGCGCCATCCTGCCAAGATGGCGTGGTAGTGCAATTGAATAATTTTCAGGTAAGCTTTTGCACAGAGGTTGGCACGTTTGCGTACTTGAAAAATTTATAATTGCGCAATTCTGCCAACTTGGCACGATTCCTCACTCGTACAAACTTTCAAATATGCAACCTTGCCAATCTGGCAAGATTTCGCGTTTGATAATTACTCAGGTACACTATCGTGCCAGCCCCTTAAATTGAGAGCTTTACAGAACGATTAATGCGTTATACCGAAACAAAAATTTATATAGAATCTCTCTTAACTTGGATATCAGAATAAGCTCTAATAAATCTCATCCACTGTTTGTGTTTTCCAACTGTAAATTTTTAACTGGAGCAGAACGTAACGTCAGTAGTGAAACATTACCTGCCAGAATTTTTTAATTTAAAAGTTTCATTAATTTGGGATCTGTGGTGTTTTGGTAGCCACACCTGCAGGGGTGTCAGATAGCATTATAATAATCTAGAGTGGTGGTGCACCAATGTCTTCGTGAGTTATTTGCATCTGTTTGACTCCATTTTGGGTAGTTGCATAGCAGCTATGGCATTAACAAAAAAATTTTAAGGAGATAGGTATGTGGAAGCGCTATTTATTAGAACTAACCCTTGGCGATGAATTTGGGTGATCATTTGGGGGTGTTTTGAGGTAGCTCAAAAGTTATTGGCATTTAGTCAGCTAAGGAATTCAGTCTTTGTTTTCATTTTTGACAACTTGTTTTATTAGCGTAAGTCTGCTAGAATGCTTTTAATAACTTAAGATTTAATACAATCAATGCCAAAAGATACCCAGAAAGATCAGTCCTTGGATTTCTCTTAGCCAACACAAAATATATAGCCTATGTAGAGTCTGCAAAAATTGATATTTATAGTAAATAAATTTTTTTATTTTTAAGTTTAATTTCTTTATATATAAAACAAAGTGCCTGTGTGTATGTTCCATTACTTCTCTTTACTGGGGAGGGTTACGAGTCTGAAACTTTCTGGGGAGTATCATAGAAAAAGAGAATTTGTCGAGTTAGCGAAATTTTAAAGCTTTCAAATTATGTGAAAATGTGAATAAAGCCTATAATATATCAATATTTAATAAATGACGCTGCAAATTCGTTCTATATTTTAAATGAGGAAAAAATAAGTAAATAAAAATCCCATTCAGGAAGTTTTGTTAAATGTCCGACCAATGATGCATTTGACGATTTACTTGTGAAGTCGTGAAAAGGATTTAAATATAAAGACGTCATGTTTAAAAAATTGTTAGGTGTGCTAAGGTGGTAAGCCTAAGATGAGAAAATATTTTTTTAACATGTTTTTTTTTCGGGTTTTTTTATTATAGATGATTTCTTTGGCAAGAAGTATGCAGTTTTTAAAACACGATTTACCACTAAAGGGTAATGATTTTTCTATGAAACTTTTTAGAGTTACATTTTAATACCGTCAAAATTTCGTTTATCGTAGAATTGTTTCGATCTGCCCCAATTTTTCAACATTTTGTTGGTTTTAATTAAAATTTATACTTCGACGGTTTCAAACGTTGGTCTCAATACAGATATATTTTTAGGATATCGAGTTCAAATAACACCGTCGAATGCTTCATGGGTGTTTTGAGTCTGACCATGTGTGCGTTTGTTGAGAATCGTTAGATAAATCAATGAAAATGGGCTTTAGTAATTTATGTATCCAGAAAGGTAAACTAAGCTTATCATTTGGAGGTTTAGATTTGCAAATTGTCATTTGGACAAAGTATTTTTATCACGCGGGCTCATAAGGTAACGTCTCTCAGAACCTGTGAAATCGGTGTAATGGTATAGAATAACTTTACTTTACGACCCAATGATGTATTTTTTTCCTTATGGTTCTTAAAAAGTTCACGTATCCTTCTCCCCATATTTTTTCGAACATGACCGACACATTCCAACCTTTTAGGTACATCATTAAAGGTCTTGTAGGGATCAGAGACTACCACGTCTTTGAATGAAGAACTGTCCCCATCACAAACTTGTCAGTTGTTCCGGCTGCCTTCATTGCCCCAGATGAATATGTGTAATGGATATAGCGCTTCTATAGACCTTACATTTAAAAATGCAAAACCGCATCGAAGCTTCAAAAGCTTCAAAGTTTATAGTAAATAAAAGAAAAGAGAAAAAAAAACGATATGCAGACAATATCTCTTTCTACCCGGAAAAAAAAAAAAAAAAGAAACACCCAAGATGCAAGTAAAAAAAACCTACATGGTCGTTTTTCAAAACCTACATATAAAGAGACATTTAATATTTATCTATAATCTGGAAAGATTCACAGAGTTGTATCAGTAGAAGCTGATATTTTCTACCGCAAATAATTAATCTGTCGAATCGTTTGTAAAAAACTTAGAGGTATAGAGTTACCACATGAGGGGCCGTCGCCATTGATGTACTTCATCACAATTTGGCTTGAAAACGATAAAACATCAGAAAATCTTTGAAAAGAAAAGATAAATTTAAAAAAATTGCAAACAAATTTAATTTGATTTAATAAATTTAATAATTAATTTAACAAATTTTAACTTAATTTTAATTTTAATAGTTTTTTTAAAAACTATTTCAACAGAAAAAATGGAATTTTGACGTTGTTTATACCAAAAAAAACACGTGCTTTAAGGAAGGAAGTCTAACGGAGCTACCACGAAAATTTCTTCCATTAGAAACCCTACAGTTTTTTCAAATATCCGGGTATGGAAACTATAGAGAAATTTGTTTTTTTTTGCGGTGACAATATCAAATCTATTTGACTTATGGGCATCAGAGTGTTCATAATTCGCTAATCACGTATTCTCCCAATATGCCTCTCAACGTGAATATGGGTGGAAGTTATATCAAAAGAAAAGTATGAGACACATTAGCTTGCGCAAATTTATTAAAATCTTTTTTTTTTGATGATTTAATCCTTTTACTTCGCAAAACTGTTAGATAAAACTAACTCTATCGCTCATAATCTTGTTATCTTTTTTAGCAAATAGAATAGTATCGCATTTTTCCGTTATATCTGCATCTTAGATAGAGCTTGGATATATATATATCACTGAATAAGATGCCACCACCTTGTGGTCCTGTACCAATTAAACATTTTCCAGTTTGTGTATTCATGCAATTTAAAAACATCAAGAAGTTTAGCTCAAGGCTTGAAACACCTTGGAATTTAAGCTCCTTGGCATCGATAACTAAATCAGTCTCACCGATGTCCAGTTTCGATAAAATCTTCTTTACCTTTGGAAGTAGTATAATGACGTCTTAGATTTTTTGAGATTTATTAAGCTGGAAAGGAGTTATCCCTGATTATCTTATTAATCAGTGAATGCTTTTTTTTTCTTTTTTTTGGTTTGCTGCTGCACTTGTTTCGGATTTTGTCGGTTGCCACAACTCCTTTTCAACGAAATAAAGTTGGCTGGTTAAAAGAGCACGAGGAGTTGAAAAAAATATGGAAGAGTGAAAGCGAGCTTATTATCTTTGGCGACTCAATTGCTAAAGGTATGAGTCATTATCACAAAGTTCTTAATGCTATTGGAGATTTTCTTAATGCTGGCGTTGGAGGAGACAAGATAGAGAACGTTTTTTGGTGCGTGAAGAACACTCATTTCAGTAACAACATTCAATCGATTGTTATTTACTGTGGCACAAATAATTTGAGCGAGATCATTCGCCTTGAAAAATTTGTAATGGTTTGTTGGCAATTTCTGTATATGTTCGTAGAAACTACCCTTCCATAAATCAAATTGTTTATGCTGTTCTTCCTTGTGTTGGCCATTTTTGCTGGTCGAGTGGCTCAGACGAATGTACATATCCGTAATATGTGTTCTAAAATCAACATCAATTTCGTCGATCACTCGAATTGGCTTGAAAACGCTGGCAACATTCAAGTTAAGTCATTCTTGTGCGAAGAAGTTTAGCTGGGAACGTAATGTTGTGAGCAATCCCAAGCGGAAAACAAGTACTTTTCGTAATCGGGGCGACTTATTTGTAACTGTGGGTGGCTGTGAGGAGGGTTTGGCAGCGCCATGTGAAGCGCCTTCCAGCGGCTACAATTGGTTCTTTGTCAACATCCTCCACTGTGAATTTGGCCATTTTTGTCCCTAATTATTTCCAAAAATTTTTTTTTCTTATATTTTTTGGGTGTTCTCTTGCATGGATGGGAGTTGGAATTGAGCCAGTTGGACGCATGTTTTGTGCGTTGGCAAGGCTTTTACAAGTGTTACTGGCTGAGATCCTTTTGAGAATTTTCATTTTTTCGACTAATTATTTTATACTATTAATTAAACTTTTATATACTTTACTGACCTCAAACTTTTATTTTAATTTTATTTTTTATTTTGTTTATATATTCTTGTTTTTACTTGTTTATTCCTTGAAATTTATATTGATACTATTTAGGTCATTTTTTATTTATATCTAGTTGCTCTGAAGTGTTTGAACTCCAAAAATTTATTTTTGTTTGCACTCATAAACTTACCTGCAATGATAAATTATTCTCAATCTAATCAATAAAAATGTCCAAACTTTGTCAATGAGAAATATGCAAATTCTACGTATTTCAATCAAAATAATGTCATTTTAAACTCAGCAAGACATATATTCAATTCATCTTTATTATAATTTAACTACTGAAGAAAAACACCATGAAACACAGAACTTTGTTTCATTAGCTCCAATCTTGATTATTTCTTTGAAACGGTTTTTTTGATTGCATGAAAAAAATTAAAATATAAAACAATACTCAAGAGTGGTTTGACAAAGAAGTTGCAGAAAAAATAGCTATAAGACATAGATTGTATAAACAATTTAAAAGGACAAAAACGGTTGCAGACAAGGAACTATTTCGCAGAGTTAACAATGATGCTCTTGGAACTATTAATAAAAAAATAGATTTATTTACAAATAAACTTAATAAAAGTATAGGTAGACCTAAAAAGGGAAATATTTTTTATTGCACTTTGGGTAAATGGGGTACTTAGACAAAATTTCACGCAATACTTAAACTTACAATATTCTATGTTATCATGCTTATATAATTTATGCTATGAGGTTAATGCCTAATTCTATGCAATTATCATAGCTTTGACAACCAGTAAATGTAAATTTGATAATTTTTCTCACTCATCGATATATGCCTTTAATGCTTACGCTTTTATATAACACCTTATATGCACAAAAAAAGTCGATTTTTACTGGACTTTATAAACTACATTGAAACGTAGTAAACCTTGTTATAAATATCAATATCTAAAAATACGTCCTTTTGCACTGAATAGCTTGGTATAACGACGTCCATATTTTTCAAACCAAAAATACATAAATGGTCTTGCAACTAATAATAACTAACAATTCCCTAGTGTTATTTGCAACATGAAGTTATTTTAGGAAAATCTTGATGGAATTTCCAATTACAGATTAGTATAATAGTGTTGACATAACTTATATATTGGTTCCATTGCTTGGCTGTGCGTGAACGCAATTTAATACAGATGTGTGGTTTTGAAAAGCATTGAGTCAGTTTTCTTAAAACATCAGAAGCGCATGTACTTTTGTGCACAGATTTGTTAACATGGCCATTTAACTGCTCAACTTTTTGAATATCATTGTTGTCAACATTGAGTGTGTTTTAGCCAGTCTCTGGTGTAAGGTTTTGAAATTCAAAAAACAAATTACCTGTGTTTGAGTCACTATGTTCAGGAATTTTACTGTAGTAATCAGTAGGGATATGATAATATAAAAGAAAAGTTACTAAAGCTGATTTTCCTAGAAAGTGACCGCGTAACGTTCAGGAAACAACTTTCCCAGACATGATATGTTGACACATTTCAATTAGCCCAAATCCTTTCAACATTTCCCAATCTATCAAGGTACCTCATGAGGAGATAAAAACCGCCCAAACGAAAAACTATAACCAAAAATCTTACATTTTATATTTTCTACTGATTTTAGCCACAATTGCTGACCAAATATTATACATGGAGTGACTATATTTAACTTCTGTGACTGTTCTTTGATAAAAAAGTAGAGTAGAATATATCCAACCTTCATGTCGGGCAAGTCAATAATAGGATGGAAAGTGATATGTGAAACACCACGATGATTACCATTTGTAACGCGTTGCGTGTAACCTGATCAGCTTGGGCGAGGATCTATTTGGTGAAAACCTAGAAGTTTGCCATAAAATTTCAAGATTAACACCAGGTGTGAATGGATTATAAATATGAGTAGCAGGCTGTAGAACAATTCTAGAAAACGCTGGTTTAATTATGCAGTTGTATGTTTTCACAGAAATACATTTTTCTAAAGCAAGTAAACTCGATTTCAATAACATTCTACATTTAACAGGGACATCAAGTATTTGGTTAGCACAGCTAGGTAATGCATTGTACATAGCAATAATTACCATTCAATGAAACGCGCCAACTCGATCTAATGTAACCAAGTTGTGAAAGACATTGTTTCCAACCCATCGGGTGAAAGTTTCTGGGAATGAATTTAGATTTACATTCGAAGAATTTTGAGTGAAAAATTGTTTATATCGTCGAACTTCACTGTATGAAACGGAATAAACAAGCCTGTAGTGGTTCTTAACAAGGAATTCCGAACCACAAATGCGATCTTTTTCAACTCCAAGACCAAGCAGAATAAGCATAATTGCTGTGCGGGTCCGTGGCAGGTTTATAATACATTGACCAATTGACGATCGTTTAGTCAAATCAGGTACAAGAGAATTTAATAACGTTCGAAGAAGCGGCAGACTCCAATTACTATTACTTGAGTAATTTGTTATCTCTTTTAACGTGGGATAGTTTTAGTTGTCAAATGTTAACTGCCGTAATTCTTTTCCAAGAAGTTTTGCTGCTGTTGCAACGACTCGTTGTATTTCATTGTCTATTTTAGTTTTCTCGTCGCGCCATTTTTTATTGACGATAAAGTTCATCATATTTTTGAAAAAGAAAACACTTCTGCACATACTGAATGTTTTCCGCAAAGTTGCATGAGTTTTACCTTAAGCCATTTATTTCCATACATGTCTTCTTCGCCTCCAAACAATTCTTTCATTTTTACGTGTAGCTCGTTTGACGTAATTATTTCCACATCGTGATCAGTCTCCAACTATTTACACATACTCTCAAAATTGTCTTTTCTGTTGGTGTGGAGCGGGCGCACAGAAACGGATAAGGTAACGTTTTTGAAAAACATTTTAAAGCATCTACGGTGATATACTCCGTTGTTTTCCAATAAATTGTTGGAGTTTCATAGACGCCGTTGAACTTTCTATATCCCATTCATCATTTCGAGTTCATGCATGCCAAAGTACTTTATTTAACAATTCGAGTGTCCTAACCTTGTGGACATCACATCTGTCAGTGTGGCGTTTATTAATAACGGAAGTTTTTGTACAAAAGAAACAAATATATTTCCAACTAAGCGATGCATTTATGGAAAATCACAGTGTTTTAGATTTTACTATTTGCGTTAGTTTTACGCGAATCATCGGTAACGTTCCTTCTATAAATTTGGTGAGCCTTAATGAATTGGTTTTAATGTTTTCTAATAAACGATAAAACACCATTTCTTTTACGCTTTCGGCAACAATATTTTAATGTTTGAATGCCTTTTACTCAAACTTGGATCAATTTCGATGAATCTGTCTCGCTCCCAACAGTGCATATTACACAAAAAACGCCTTGTCAGGATTTTCATCAAAAAATATTGTTATATAAAGAATAAATTAAAATAAAATATCGTATAAAGTAAAATCGCTTTTTTTTAACTGCAAGAAGAAAAATAAACCATTTTGAACATACGGAGCATTTAATAAACTTTTTCGATTATAAACCCTGGCTGTTTTTATTCCCTTAACGTAATAAGTCATATTTTCTTTTGTTTTTATTATGTGAATTCAAACAAACAATATCGCTTTTAGTATTCGAATATTTGACGCCAAAACATATATAATTAGGTTATATACTCAACTATCTTTGAAATAATTTTTTTTTTCCCAAAGCGGGTTATAGCGGATTTTTAATGTTGCTAAGGAAAGGATTTGTGAAGTTTTTGTCTTTTACCTAATTAATTCCGGTTTCAACAATGTTGATGACCGGACTATTCCAGAGGAAAATCATAGAAACTACACTTAAACACTTTAAACTAATTGTGCTCTTGCTTCTTTGTACAAATTCTACTACGTTGAAACATATTTTTTAAGCCGTCTACTAATCTAGTGAAGCACTTTTTAGTTTTTTATTTGCCAAACCAATGCGTTCAAAGGTGTCTTTTGCTAATGTAAGCAGCAATGTAGCTACAGCACTTACAATAGAAAACTACAACTAAAAGCAATGGCCTAACATCCTATTATAATTTCAAGCTTCAAAACCTGAAGAAGCAATACGAAGCTGTTAAATATAAATATTTTTTTAAGGAGAGGTGAGAGTTTGAGGAATATACCATACTACCCATTATGCCTCAAAAAAATTGTTGGGTTAAAATGTTTAACTTTGATCAAAAAGTTGGTTAAAAGAATTTATGTTATATTTTATCTTTGTTGTAATGAGAGATCATAATGATATTGCTTAAGATTCTAGTTTTGCGATATAAAGCATAGATTTTTTTATGCGTTAAGGCAGCAGAAATCGTTATATTAATTTTACAGACCAATGCATAACTTTCGAAATTCTAGAAAATATTTCAAATTTTAACCATAGAAGAGACATAAGAATACGATTCAGGAGATTTAGTTAAGAAAGTTTCAAAATATTATTCTTCAATTTTACAGACCAGAAATTGAATTTTGGCTTTGGTCTGTAAAATATACAATATGTCCACTTTGAGAATTTTCCAACTTCTTTTGAAACAATTATTTATTCGACAAAGATGTGTACAAAGTTTCATAGTGATAGCACTGTTAAATCAAAAGATATAGATAAAATATTGGTTTTGGGCAATTTTCTTTTTTGGTCGATAAATTGTACACTTTTCCGAAAAAAATTGGACAGAATTAAACGTGTATTCCTCTTAGTGTAAGCTAACCAAAACTATGTAACACTTGCTTCTAATATAAAATTTGTACGAATTTACAATAGGGCCTGCACTTTTTTTCTTATAGAGTTTTAAGTCCATTTTCTATGCTAGTTTGGATTAGACACTATAACACAATAATATTGTTGTAAAACAATTATAAAACATGTCAAGGTGATAGCAAATAAAATTAAAATATAAATCCTGGCGTGCTAATAATTCCCTCCTGCTTTATTTAATCTCCGAAGCGTGCCCATTTGGAGATTATTTGTCCATAAAATTTACTTGCTATGTTCATATATTTGACCTATTTCTTGCTATTTTAGTTTTTCTATAACACTTGTCCAAAAATTATCAAAAGTCTAATAATCCAATAATATCTATATTATCACAGGACATCTACAGTTACTTATTAGAAATTTGCTCTGAAAATTTGAAACGTTTGTGAATTATTCAATGTGCTACAAACCGCAGCATTTTCAACAAATATGACTTTATCATACCCAAAACAGGCCTAAAATTTTTTTTGAAGATTTTTGTAGTAACAGACCTTAATAAAGGCTTGAAAACCCTTTTGCCACGAAGTCTTTTATTTTTAAAATAAATTTTTTTTTTATTTTATTTATTATTATTATATTTTCCTATTTAACCAGCAAATATACATTTATATTTTTGTTTAAATATTAGAAAAACTATTTGTTAATATAAATACTAAGACAATCATTTGATAAGAAATTGGTTAATAGGAGTCACTCATAGAGCAAGAGCTGACCAAAGGGAGTGACTACGGTTTTTTATTTTTTTTCCAAGACATCGGAAAAAGCCATACTAACTTTGATGAAACAATGCAACAAACTTTGATTAATAGATTATCGAGTACATACAACTTTAAAAACTAGTCTTTTAAATTGGGTTCGGTTTAAATCAAAAATTAATTCATATTGACTAAAGTTGCCATATTTCATAGAGAATGTCTGTAGATTTCCATCAGCGATTTGTTCCATTCAGCAGTACATTGAAATTTTATTGAGTTTTTACCATATTTTACTGTTTTAAATGATAGAGCTAGCTTTCTATTATTAACACCACGGGTAGCGTAATTATGAGTATAGAGACTCCCAGAAAAGTAATTAGATATTGATACCGGAACGTTATTTTTAAAAAAATCGTATACGAACATAAGATTGGAAATTCTAACAAGATTTGAGAACAAAGTTATATTCAAACTATGAAACAAAAATGATACATTAGAGCAGAAAGACTGAAAGTTTGTTATTCTTAGAGCAGACCGTTGAAGTGAAAGTAATTTATTTAATTGATTGTTTCCATTCTGACCCCAAAACTGACAGCAATAATTAATATGCGAAGAAAAAATTGAAAAATAAATAGAACGAATGGCATTATTATTAACGTAGTGACACATTTTTGAAGGCATGCTGTTTGATCTATTAAGTTTTTTAATGAGATCGTTAATATGATATTTCCATGTCAAACTCTCATCAATTAAATCTCCAAGGTAATTGACATACGTTGAAGGGTAAAGACGTTTCCCGTTTAATTTATCTTTATTTCATACTCAATAGGTTTTCTTCTGCTACGAAATATAATTAGCTCGGTTTTACTTATATTTAGGGAAATTCT
>JAUZNK010087338.1:0-12757 GCA_035046665.1 Euphysa ruthae | reverse complement strand
TATATATAAACTGACTAAGTTTTTGCCACCAAAGGATGAACTTTATAACAATATCGTATCTGTTGTTTTAATTTAAGAGATACGATATTATTATAAAATTCATCCTTTAGTCAGTTTTTACTAAGATAGAGCAAAACCGCAAAAATTTCTTTATGTGAAAAAATTTTTATTGGCAAATTTTTATTTTCACAAAATCTAATTTTTTGCTCCTTCTTTTTTTTCATAATTCTTTATATTTTGTTTAATTTTTGGGATTTACAGATATAAATGTTCTATAAAATTTCTTTACCTATCTGTGCTTTTATTTATACAGCATGGAGGAACTCTGAATGACTGTTTTGAAAACTGGATGAAGCCTGAACTCTTACACCATGTTGACTGCAGTGGTTGCTCACTGAATAGCAAAGTCAGTTTGAAATCAACATTTTCAAAACAATCCTCATTCGCTAGAGTAAGTCAAGTCTTAAGATTTAATGAGAACATATAGCTTAATAAGCTCAGCCAAAACCTTAGAATTTATCTCGCTAAATTGGTTCTAAGTTATATCAAGGCTTAAAATACAAGTAAATGATTTATTCATGTGAAAATATGCAAATTTCAAGTCATCTTGTCACAGGCAATGTTTTTTCTAAAAACTTAAGCTTTTTGAGGGTTGATTTTTGTATACAGGTTTAGTTTGGGCTCTTTTATGATGTTTTATTGGGCAAAGCTATAATCTCCGGATTATAAAAATTTTACATTAAATCTGCCTTAAAAGATATCTGTTGACTTTATCCAACATGTATATGAATAGTAATAATCAGAATTAGAATGCTTGCACCTTGATAACCAACTAAATCTATTTTGGAAACATCCCTCTTTAATAGGTACTGCCTAATAACTAAATTAATAGAAGAATTCAAACCTGATCACCCATGAAAAAAAAGGATTTTATTGGACACATTATATGTTATTAATACTGCTTTAACAGCAAAGATAAAGGAGTGCTAAAAGACATACAGTTCTTACTAGTATATTTGTAAATGAAAAAAATTTTGTTTTTTTAAATTTCTTACTAAATTACCATGGAGTGTTTTGAGAAATTCAGGATTGGGCCGGATCTATTATGTCTTCAGTAGATGTACGAAAAACAGTGAATTGCAACTTGTCAAAAAACGAAAATAAATATGCATTTAAACTTAATTATTCAGATTTTTCTGGAATTTCCTTTGCATAAACCCTAGGGATTCTGCATGATTCATGTACAATAGCTCTTTTTGTTTATAGAAAAATTTTAAATAATAGTTTTGTGAAAAAAATAACTAGATTATCGTTTTTTGTAGCTTGGTCATTTTTTAACAAGGTAGCTGTAGATTTTATTTTTTCAGTTGCATTTTTTGCTTCACTCAGGAAATATCATATTTTTGGTTTCAACTCGTCAGGTAAAAGTTTCAAATACTCTAGAAATTCGTCATTGTAGAAACTGAGTAACTTGGTACAGCTATATGCTATTTTTTGCTTATTAGATAAAAATTTATGATCTAAAATCTGTTTATCTGTAAAATTCTTTTTAAAAAATCTGACATCAGGTCCAAAACTGTGTTGCAATATTCATTTTGTTATAAAACTATTAAATAGGTTCTTAGGAATGTGAATTTATTTGAATGGAACAATTTTTTTTTTTTAGAAAGGCAAAGTGTAAAGTTTTGATAATAAGAGAAATATATGAATCACAAAAAAAATATTTTTCCTGGAGTGGTGCATATTTTTTTTCAAGTTGGATCTTTAGAAATGAACTTTTTGAATTCTTTCAATATTAATGGAACTCTAGAAGAAATGAAATTTCCGCTTTTTAACATTTTAAAGTCTTGGTACAAAATCATTGGCTCTTCTTTGATAAGTGAACTTTTCCCTTATAGATTTCAATTATAAAATTAATGAATAAAAGTAGCCATTGTTATTTGAAACGCTAATTTTTATCTTTTAACTTATTTCAGTAAATCAAATTTCTCCGAATTTTGGCTTTTATATTTCTTTAAAACTCTGCGAATCAAAAAATTTTTACAGTTTATACAGCAAATCGGGTATTAACTAAAATTCAATCCTTTAAACATTATTACAAAGCAACATTCTATTATTAAAGGAGTGGTCCCACCAAAAAAAAAAAGTTAAAAAAACCTATAAAAATGGATTCAGTATAAAATATATTTAATACTCCTAAATTAATTATGATATGAATTCTCGCAGATTTCTTGCCGTAATGGCCTTTTTTTTTTAACTGTGTGACGTCACACGTTAACAATACTTTTAAAACTATTACATAAAACGGATCGCAAAAACATATCTTTCTTTCCCGAAGTGTTTGCAATAATATAATTAAACGTAAAAGTTGAAGTAAAATGCACAAGAACAGCTAATGTAAATTATTTAATTAATTTATGTATAAATGTAAATACTTTTCCTTTTTTATCTTATTTTAGAATTATGGTGTACGATTTTTCAGTAAAATCATGGAGATGTCAACAACTTTACTCTCAATTATATTTTTATTTTTTTACCTTCAAACATCTCTTCGGTTATCGCGAAATACTCTCTGCAACATACTGCATCAATTTCTTGTTGCTCCACATTCCACAACACATCAGTTTTTATTCCCGGCTCTTTGCCCTAAATTTGATAAGTCTAAACTCTCACTGCTTTCATCTGAGTCTGAACTGGAAGAAATTTTAGTTCTCTCTGGTTAATATCTCTAAGGCAACGGCTCCACAAAGTCTTCTAATTTATTTTTGCTTTCTGATGAGGTCATATTGTTGTTATAACTATCTGGTAATATTTCATCCATACATATAGTTTAAACAAAATTAAAAATATAATGTTATTTAAAAAAGAAACTAAAAAAAAAAAATATGTAAGCAACTCTTTGATAAAACGATTTGTCTGCTTTTCGACTAATGTTTCATTCTCAATGTTGACTTATGACGTCACAGAATATATTCACGCCCAATGAAATAAATTTAGTTAAATATTTACCAAATTTAAGCAAAAAATTATTATGAGATTTTGTGCGAAAAGATTGTATTCAATAGATTTACGACTCTCTGTCTCCTATTGGACTTATGAATACTCTCATGTATGTATGTTTGTTCGCTTGTTCGTCCATCTATAACGCTTTTTACTCAGTTTAGATTTTTTTTTTTTTTTTGTACAAGTTCTTAAACCATATAATAGGGATAAAAAAGTGATTGTTTTAGATTTAGGCTCGTTAGATTCGTTGTTTGATACTAGACTTGTTAATGCCAAAATATGGTAAATTTAAGGCATAAAATCAACGTTAAAAAAAAAAAAAAACATTAAATTTTTTTGAAATTTCTCATAAAGATAGAGGACCTTAGGGCTTCATTTAACTTTTTAATTTTACACTTTCTCAGTCGATTTTTAGTTTTTTCTGTAATTTTGCACCAATATGTGAGGTTATAAATAACAAGAAGTGGCAATTTCAAATTTTTAAAAAAAATAATAAAAAATCTCGTTTTTCAAGGCTTGACCCAAATACGGTTCTATTTTGGCTCTAAATTAAGCAATTTTATAAATATTTTTGAATTACTTACAGTAAATTTTTAATGAAGTTAAAGGGCCATTGGGGGAATTTATTTGATCACCTGCCGAAAGTTCTTAACCGGGAGCCTGCTAGAAACCTATGATCTGAAAATAACAAAGAATCAATTTTTATTCTTTTTTTTATTTATTTATTTATTTTTTTTTTTACTTTTCTCCGTAAATTAAACTCTGGTTATTTTGAAATTTATGATTATATTAGGAGATACTATTAAACAAGTAACAATTTTTTTTTTAATGTTATTTTTGATTACTCACATTTCATTTTTTCTAGATTAGTTCCATTTTTATTCAAAAATTGAAGAAATATAACGTTGACGAGTGATAGCTTGATTACAAAATATAAATTGCTTGCCAATATCTCATCAATATCTATATAAAGCTTTTGTTTTTTTGTTTTTTTTCAGTTAATTAAATGTGTATCTTTATTGACTGGAATATTATTCGTGAAAATTCTAACTTTTTTTTTTGGATTATAGGTCATCCAACACAATAATAAATACAACAAATGAATAATGATGTGTGGCCTTGTTTGTTTTGGTAATTAATTTGAATATGCGAGGTCATAAACCACAATATAACGTTGCTTGGGGACTAACTGCATAATAATGCTGTTAGATGATTAATATCATAATTATTTTGTTCCATACATAATATACATACTCCCTTCTCTTCTGCTCCTTTTCTGTTAGGGAACTCTCATTTTCTAAACAGTAGCTTTTTTTTTAAAAAAGCTTGATATTTTTATTGAAAAAATGCAGAGTAGCATTCGTTACCACTAGCAACAGTTTTTTAAAAAATGCTTTATCCTATATGTCACGTGATATGGCATGTTATTGATAATTTATTTAAAAAAAAAACTGACAAATTTCGTCAGGAATAAAGTTTTGATAAAAACTCACATTTTTGATACCAATGTTAAAGACAAAGTAACACTTTTTGTACAGTAACAGTACTTGGACCCTTTCAAGATTAAAAAAAGTTAACGAAGTTTACATACATTGTAAAGATTTAAAATCGGTCATAGAAAAACATCAAAATTTTTGTGGAAATAATAAAAATATAATAATGCGAGAATTGAAGGTTATTAATTACGCCTAGAAAGGTAAAACTAAATATCAATTTCTGCTTAACGCATACTTTCGTTATCTTAAAAAAATAAATAAATTACAGAGTATTTGAAGGAACAATTCTTTGGAATACTAATTAATACGGTTATCAGTCTTTCAATTAGTTAAAGCATGGGCTTTTTCTTAGTTATTGTATTGTAGCATTGTATCAGGCTTTTACATCTCACGAGTTTGAAACCTGTCTGTGGGACTTTCTATGGGTGATCCTTGGTAGAATATGTGATTCACCATGGTGGAAAGCCAATTATCAAGATGAACGGCATCTTTTTCCTGAATTTTCCTTCATATCTTATTCATAATTTTGGGTAGTTTATGATGTAAGACTTGAAAACCTTGAATTTATGGCTTAGGTTATTAGTTGGTTTAACCAATAATAGTAAATAGTTAGATTTATCAGAAGACCAGCTTGAAAAAATAATTTAAGCAGAACAAAAAATCAGAGAATAAAAAAAAATTCATTTAATTTGGTGTTTTTATCATCAGTTAGGCTATTTAACCTTAAAAAAAAAGTTTTTAATTCTGGTTAGAGTTTCTTAAAATTTTTTATAAAATTTTTTTTTTTTTTTTTTTTTTTTTTTTTTTTTTTTTTTGCAACATTTGGCGGCAAATGCTTCGACCCAAACTCGTTGCATATGTGATTTCATGTATGATTTCTTTTTCATATGCTTGCTTTTATTGTCACTGTGAAGTTTGGGTATTTTTATTTTAGCTCCCACAATGTTTGTGTATTCATTTGAAGCGCAGCTATTATACTTCGTCAGGTGCAATAATGAAATGTGATTCGTTTGTCAGTTTCCCTGATATTCTAGATCTTACAAAATATACATTTGTAGTTATGAATATGAATAAACATGCCAAGTTGGTCAGTAAACGTATCGCAATGTCCGGAAAAGTTGAGAAAAATGCAAAAAAAAGGTTAGTATATCATATTAAGATTAAAAAAATTGAAAAATTTTTTTGAGTTTGAGAATATATCTTCTCGTCATTATAAGAACAGTAAATTTTAAAAGAACCTGTAAATATTTTTTACTATATTGTTTGCCCTGAATGTACTTCCTGTGACTAATTGACAGAAAAGTAACTTTTTTTTCACTTTTTTAGTAAAACAGTAGGTGAAAGCTGTACGTTCAAACTTCTCATTTTCCTCGTTACTTGTTTTAGGAGAAACGCAACTTCATATAAACTTTCTTCAGTTGTTGTACACTATGGAGATTATATGAGGGGCCATTTTGCCATCTATCGAAGACTACCAGATAATCGTTGGGTTTTCATCTCTGATGAAAATGTGTCTGTACAGCCAATTTCTAAGGTTTTTCAATCACATGCATATATGTTATTTTATGAAAGAAATTCTGTTTAATATTATTCATTACAAATTATTTGTTACAAATTTTGTAGTATAACCCTTACCCTGGAAAGGTTTTTAACGGATGAAAATATTACTTTGATCAGGCGGTGTTCATTTGGCGTTAAAACACTTAAAAGTTTTAATATCCAATGGTATTAAAAGTAACGCTTGGCATTGTATTGTATTTTTTTCAAGCGGTTAGTGATTTGAAGATCTTTCTATTTAGTGCAGACGAATAATTTTTCTTTTTTCCAAAAATATTTAAATTTCAAGTTAAAAGTTTACTTAATTGTGCAGCTTGTTGGCTTAAAATTGTGCAGAATGGTGCTCTAAGCATAAAATTTTGTAGAGTTCATGTCTACGTACATGCCACTGAAATGAAAATCGATGAGACTCAAGAATTGAAATTATTTCTTTAGTATTTTACAGAACAGAATACTTTCTAGCAGGAAATAAAAATTGTGTTATCAAGGATTGTTGAGAATAAGCTTATCAGAACTGCGATTTAAAAATATTCAGAATTTATTTTAAAAACTTGATTTTGGTTAGATCAGCAGATATTCCAACATCAATGAATTGGAATCCATGGGGTAAAAATATACACAGAAGTTGTGCATATTTTTTATTATATTTTTTTTTTGCAATGGTCTTCATATTGATCATGTGCCAACTCTAATATATATAATAAGTTACTTATAAAATTAAAAAAGAAAATAAATATGTTTTAAAACACTACCCCCTGAAATATGTATTTACCTTCCACTCACTTTATAGCCAAAACTTATGTTAAACAAATAAAAGTGAAAGATTAGTTGTCAAGCTAATACTAATACTTAGATTAAAAATACTATTAAAAATAACATGGCGTCAATTAACCTGAACAGTATTTCCCTTTGCAATAAGACAGTTCGCTGCCTACCAAATCTAATCTTCCACGCAAGCACCTCGTAACATTTTTTGTGTCCACAATGCTTCAATATAGCGAGAAATTTTGATGGCTTTTTAACATCCATGTTTGAATATATTCTTGTCCTCGTCGTTTCCATCCTCATGATGAGACATCGGGTAATTCTTACAACTGCTTTAACGTTTGACTCCAAACATGCCTGAAGAAAAAAATTTTTTTACAATGTAGGCTATATTTAGAAGTCATCTTTTTTCCTAAATAATGTATCTTACTTTAAATATGAATACCTAAAACAGTATATATTCCTTATAATTTATTGGAGATTATAGGGGAAACGAAGTTTTAGATGATTTTACTTATCGTATAAAAAGTATGTTCTTTGGGAGGTTAACAGATACACTTCTATCTATAAATTATTATAGATGTTAATATATGTTAATATTCTTTATCAATGTATATTTATCAATTATTCATTATGCTGAAATGTAAGTCCTGTTAAAATATTCGTTAAATAAATAAATTCAAAACTGAAAATCAATCAACCACTTACCCAGCCACGTAAACTGCTCACCTTGTGTGTTGCACAAGAGCATCCCATGTTGGAGGAATGCTGATCTTCCACTCATGAAAAAATTTTTTTGCAACTCATTAACGTCTTTGAATGTAGTGATTCTGATATAGAGTATGCAAACAAATCCTTGGGTAACGTCCATATCTTTTTGTCCCAAATCTTCGACACTTGAGTAAAACCTTGCAAACGTTTCAGAAGCTTCCAAATATAAGTTTCAAATCTCCCAACATACTTTCTTACTCCTGCTTGAAAAAATCGATACAGTGTCGCAACCGCTAAATAAATTGAAAGTGCAATGATGTCTACATCAATATCTACAGTAACGACCGTGATGTCTTTATGATTGCTGCGGACTTGATTAAGCAAATCTATAAACATTCGCGTATCTGTTTTTTCGTGGTTACACGATAATATTTCTGAAAGAAAGTCATTCAATCTACGTATGTGTTGATCAGTCTTGTGTTGCATTAACTTCCGCGATATCAGAGGAAACGTTTGATTTGTAGTCTTTGACCTTTAAGAAGTTACTCCAATTCTTAGGAGCAGGTGTGGAATCAGAAACTTTTATGCGACGACTTGAACCTCTTCTTTCTCTAGTACCTCCTTTCAGGCTCAATTTTCTGTAAACATCAAAAACGGTATCTGCTGCTTTTTTAAAGGATATCGTGTTAGAATATCATCTTTGCCATTCTAAATGAAGTCATAAAGGCAGACATTGAATACTATGTCGAGTTTCGTAGATCCAGTACTGCAAGGTGGTATACCGAAAAATGCATCAGCGAGTTCGTTAAGAGGCAGTGCATTTTATTTCTCTAACCAATGTGATTCCATCAGTAATACTGCATGATGGTACAGGTAATTGGCCTAAAATTTGCCTTTTTCGAATTCAGTAAGCAACTCTGTTTTCTTGGTCTTTCCCATGAAATCTGCTATGCGTACGGTACCAGACCTAAGACATACTCAAAGACCTTTTTAAGTCAAAGTCTCTTGTTTGTGATATCAAAAATGTTTTAACAAATATTTCACTCTGAGCTGAAAAACTGAACTTCTCTTCCTTCACAGATACATTTTTTCTTATCGTAGAGAGCGTACCCAAGCGCATTTTTTTTATTGGTTCATAGTTGGAAGTTTGTAAAGCGACTAAGCGCTTTTCATTGAGTTCTTCCGTCTTTGATAATCCATTTTCATAAGCATTAACGAGATATTCATAAATCTTATAATCAGGAGCTATTCCATTTTATAAACTTAAAAGATTTGTTTCTTCTATTGGGTTGATAAGCTTGCATGTTGCTAATACTCTTCTGAATAGTGCGGTAATTGTTAATCGGTATACAGCATTCTAATTGATGCTAAACCCTTAACACACAAAAGCGAACTATGAGAATTTTATAAAGCCATACACACCACAACTTAACATTTGCCTTTTTCTCTTCATTAGACTTGAATAGAAATGTGGTGAAATCACTATTATCAACCTTACTTGGAGATTTAATTTGGCTGATATATAGTTTAAAATTATGAAATTTTGTGGGGAGTTAATCTCGTGATTACTCGAAAAATGCTGAATTCATGGAGTTTTAATTTCGCGGATAACCGTACCCGCCAAATTTTATAAAACTAAAGTAAACATTCAAATTGCCATTTATAATCACGACACACAAAGGAATGAATAAGCGTGTGAGTAATTATGAAATACACTGGCCCGGCGGAGCCAAATATTCGGAACAGGAATTATATGTTAAACACTAAAAGTGTATGGCGTGAGAGAAAGGATTGGCTAAAGCGGAGTTAGCACAGTGGTAGGACGTTTGACTCAAGAGCTATAGCTTACGAGTTCAACTCCCACCTCTGGCGGAAATTTATTTCCATGTTATCTCTGAGTTTCTGAACAAAACTGATTGTGTAATGCAACGCTAGCTCAAATTGGTCGGGTTTTTTGGTTAAGCGAATTTCGTAGACGCAAATAGGCGTTCTAAGTACTCCAAGACCCGCCACTTTGGCCCATCTGGAAATATTGTATGATAAACAAAAATTTCAAAAAAACTGAAATAAAATTACTTGCTGTTTTTCCTGGTGTCTTTTTGTCTCGATTAATCGTTGTTTCGATGACGTTATCAGCTTCTAGTTTGCCAAATGAATTATCGTTCGACACTTGAACTGGGAAATTTCTTTTAACTACTTATTGTAAACATTTGGATGATTTTCCTCCAAATTAACTATATCCATAAACTGTGTAGTGAGAGATACCTTGTCGGTCATTGGCAAATGCCAATGGAGAAATAGTCCAAATTGACTCAACATATAGTATCCAGCCTCTAATTCGTGCAGAATATAAAGTGCATAACATATTCAATAATATCAAAAAAGCTTTGCCTTTCAGCAACAGTTTGAGTCTGAATAAATATTTCTCATCCCAGAATCCCCAAATTTTGTTCCAATTATTCCAAGAAACATTAACAATATATGAAATGTCCCCTTCATGAAAAACAAATATTTAACCTTCTCATGTTCTTTTAACTTTAATTCCATCGCTTTTGCATATATCGGTTGGTCATATTTACAAACGAGTCTTTTCAGTTGCAATTGATTATTTACTCTAATTGATATTTCCATCACATAAATTTCAGACATTTTTTTAGCAGGAGCATCTAAAAAGTCTAGATATCCAATCTCACTGTTGTTGATGGATGGATGTATCATTTCTTAATTTAATAATTATGGTATCCAGTTCTGGATTTATGCTGA
The DNA here is from genome assembly GCA_035046665.1 of Euphysa ruthae. NCBI lineage: Eukaryota > Metazoa > Cnidaria > Hydrozoa > Anthoathecata > Corymorphidae > Euphysa > Euphysa ruthae. The sequence continues at coordinate 2,462 of JAUZNK010087338.1, read as the reverse complement.
TGGTGATCGTCCTGATATAACCCATGTAAAATTCAAGAAAATTTCATTGGCTAAAGTAAGATATTTTGTTTCATTTATATAAGTAAGTAAGTATTTATTCACTATCAATAAAAAATTTACAAAATAAATGTTAAGAACGTCGTTTAAAAAAAAAAATTTTTTAACTACATACCACAATTTTTTAAACAACAGGTATTGATAGCAGGGATAAGCACAAGAAAAGCCAAAGCTATTGTCCCTCGACGGGTAGGGGGTGATCATTTCAAATATATATACATATATATAATGTTTAATGTGTCTTTGGTTCTTGTCCTTACCTCTTAGAGTAAAGATATTCCTTTACAACCGGGTTGGCGTAGTTCAGTGATCTAGAGACCAAAGCATACTCATTTGTCCAAACAAAATTTATGCATAGCGTTTCTTGCAAAGTTTACGTATTTGATTCTTTATTTCATATTCAACGTAAAATAATAATTAAAATCCAATTTCAAAATGAACATTGAATTAACACTAAAAATATATACCAGGATTATTTAATAAATTTAGGTAGCTTAATTCAAGCAAATCATCTCCAAGCACAATTGTATTAATACCATATGATGATTTACCTTTGGTACTATTAGAGTATGATTATGAAACAATAAACTGATTTGAGACCTGCCTTTAAGGATATGAGACATAGAAGTAAATATATGATGAAAGGCGATCCTGAATTTCGCCACTAGACGAGTTTGCTCACAAAAACTTCTTCAAAGGTGCCTAACATTCTCTACTCCGATTTCATGATAGAGAGCCTAATTTATAAATAATAACTACATATCTCTCACATCATAAAATTTGAGAGGAAGCAAACAAAAGTTTTAGGCAGTTAGCATATATGCCCGCCTTCCCTTTAATATCTGTAGGCAAAACAACCCAAATGGAATAGGGTTAAACGATAACTTTTCCAGAGTATTTAATTTTCAAAGAAAAAGGATTTCCCCGTCAAGGTTTCCTCATTCCGATCAACATAACCTTCACAATAATTGAAAATCGATGTGCTCTACATTCTCCAGGTAAGTAAACCAAACTATCGCTGCTTTTTTTATTCTTTTAGTATGCTACTTCAATGACAATTTCGCTCAATTTAGTTTATGAACGCCATACCCAAGTCAACTCTAGTTAATAGCTCTGTATTATTGGTTAATGACTTTAATTGTAAAGGTAATAACACACTTTTTGGAGTAAGAAATTTATCAATGAACAGCAAAAATAAGTCTTGGCGATCGTCAGTTTCCTTTATACTTAATGAATTGTTTAGAAGTAAGGAAAGCAATGGAGGTTGTGCAAAGTTTTCTAAGTATTTCTTTGGCACGTTGAGCCCATGACATCTTGTACTTTCGTTCAATTGTTCTTTTAAGGCTCTTCAAGCAGCTTTATGAATTAATTTCAGCAGGTCAGTGTACTTCTCTCGTATTAAATGAAACCAGTTTTTCCAATAAGAGCTAATTAACAACATTTTAGAGTTTCTCATTTTATGTGAACCCTTCCAATAATGATTTTTTCCAATCTTGGATATTCCTTTTAGCAAGAGTTCTTTTGGAATCTCATCGGAGGAAATAGCCGTTTAAGTGAATTTTTCAACCTATCTCCAATAGAGAGTTTGAATTAAGGTGGTTCTATACTGAAAATGCGAAAATCTTTATTTTTCACTCTTTTTCTTTAGTTTTTTGATATGTTTTAAATTAGCATCAGCCAAAATGGAAAAAAAAATTTTTTTTGAAATTTTTTTTTTCGGGATGATGTTTAGGGCCCTGGGTTCTAAATTATGCGTTTTACGCTGCGATAAATATCTCAAAAACACTAAATCTTTTCAACTTGAAATTTTTAATAAAATGTCCTAAGCCCAAGTTATACACACTGTAGTAAAATTATAAAAATTGGAGTACCCAATTTTTTTATATAGCAAAATCATTTTTTCGCTTAAATTTGGGCCCGAAATAGCCCAAATCGCAAAACTGATATTTCAAAATCCGCTTGTGTTAGAAAATTAATTTTACTTCAATGTGTGTATAATATAATGACAAAGTTTTTCTCAAAATTTCAGGTAATTCGGATAAATACTTATTGAGATATTTATCGCAGCGTCTCAAAAAACAGTTTTTTTTTTTATTGAGAAAACGCGCATTAAGGATTTCAGTCAAAAAATTAAATAATTCATGTGAGAAAACAAGACTCAAAAAGCTCAGCCTTTGTTTTTGAAACAAACCAATGAATTTATTTATTATGCTCATATTTTTATAAAAACAAGAAATTTGCATAATATGAATATCTACCTTATCATTGCTATTTCAGACTAAATCAATGTATATAAGTTGAAGCAAAACAAAGAATTTTTGAAAAACACACATATAGTCATTTTTATGAAACTACTTCTAAATGTAAATATGCACAAAGCTTAAATAACCCAATAGCAAACTAGT
>JAUZNK010087327.1:0-12757 GCA_035046665.1 Euphysa ruthae | reverse complement strand
AGCCTTTCAGAAAAACTAACCAAGGTCAAAACACTATTTCTTATATGGGTCCCTCAATATGGAACAATTTAAGAGAATGCACAAAAGCTAGTAACACTATTAATACATTCAACCAATGAATATGAAAAAGAAAGATTGCAAAATTAAAACGGAAATACGATTCTGGTTTTATTAGATAGAATTTAAATACAACATATTATTTATATTAAATAAGTATATATTTGAACAGACTGCCCCGTACACATCGAGGAACCACAATGAAAATATTGCTTTGACTTTTCTTATGCTTATCCATGCTATCAATTCAGGCCTCGATTTTTACAATATTGTATTATATTTAAATTTTTAACATTTATATTGTTGTATTTTTATTGACAGTGAATAAACACTTCTGATAGAATTCCTGGAAAGCTGGTAAAATTTTTGGAAAACTCTTAAAGCTAGTCATAATTTTCTCCTTTTTTTTTTTCTTTTTCTTTTATTTGTTGCTGCCTTGTTCATTATTTCCAAAAAAGAATTTTAAAAATATTATTAGGCATCTTTTAAAACGTTTTAATGACTGATCCTTATTTAATTTAGGTGGAAAATATACTTCCTACGCAGATATATCGTCCTCCGTATATTCTCGCTAACCCAGTAAAACAAATACCAAATGATAATAATTTCACATGTAAATACCCCTGTAAAATTAGCGAAAATATATTATTTTGCTGCTACTGTTTATCCAGTAATAATCAATGGCTTGTTGTGGTGTGTACCGACAATGATGGACAGCTTTCTGAAACAACTGTAATTAAACTCGCTTTTTCAACCAGGTATTTTTTTTTCTTGGAAGTTTTGATTGTTTATTTTAAAATGATTTGAAGTCATCAGATGAAAGTGGCTTAACTTTAGGCTGCCTAAACATCCTAAATCGGTTGGTCAATAGTGATAAAAAAAAGCAATGTGTATTTTGCAATTAAGACATGTGCAAGATAATAATATTAATTTTAGCTAATTGATATTACAACAAATAAGGATTTCTGCAAGAAACTTCTAATGTGAAAAGCTGTTTTATTTGAACATATTTCAAAATTTAGCTGTCACTATAACTCCTCACAATTTTGGCTTATATTTACTCTTTTTTTTTTTAAATATTTTTCTAAATAATCTTTCATTCACTTGAAGATTCGTTTTATATTTCAAAAAATTTGGAAAATATGAGTCATGTTTTTCTTGAGCAAACCTAACTACAGCTGCAATATCAATAACTGCTTCATACGATCACGTAGTCGTCTATGAAACATAATCTGTGATGAAATTTAATGAATCATCGTAAGTATTATCAAGTATTGCTGAGTTGTATTATTGTAATAATACTAGTCTTATATCTCCTTCTCCAAAGTAAGATTGTGATAATTTTTTTAATTATTTATTAATTGTTTTTAATTTATTAATTTTCTACCAAATTAATTCCATGCTATGTATGAGTACTTAGTAAAGTATGGCTTTGGCTGGTCCACGGTTGCGTAAAGCAATATATGCTTGTGCTTTGTTTCTTAAAACCTATATTAGTTTTTTTGTTTTTGATTACAAACTAGAGGGTTAACTTCTTAAAAGTCAGTCAAAGGGGATTTTTTTTTTGTTTTTGTTACTCATCCTGAATAATTTGTTCCTCAACAGTTCTTCCCGTCTGATTTTCTTAAGGAATACGACCAGAGAACTAATCATAATTATCAAACTTTACAAGATGTTTTTTAAAATAAGAAAAAAATAAATTTAAAGTTTAAAAAATAATAATTGTTTAATGTTTTATGTATTTTCAAAATTTTTCAACTTAAAGCTACAGTTTTTTTTTTTTTTTTTTTTTTTTAGCCCAATTAATCAGATTAATAAATATTAAAAATTTTACTTGGAGGAATTTTTAGATTGGAAATGCAGATATTTTTGTTGATCAAAATCTATTGGAATCACACTAAAGAGAAAAATTGTTTTACTACAGTTCTGCTGATAAAGCATATTAATATCATCTCAAAACCAGTAATAGTTAAAAAAAATCATTCCGGAGCAAGAATGTTTGTAAGGTTTATGCGATTTGGTTTATTTGTAAGCTGCTATAGTTGTATTTTCTCATATAGGAATTATGATTCGTTAATTTGGAGTGTTGCACTACGGAAACTCTGGGACTATATAATAAGTGTAATTTCTTTTTCTGTTTGCTCTTGGAGGGTTGTGCTGAGCAAATTTGGAGAAGTTGGCAAAATGGAACTCAAAGGTGGTATTTTAAATATAGTTTTACTTTTTAATAACCAGTATATAATGTTCACTTTATTGGGAATAGAATTTGCTGTTGGTGCATGAACAGGTGTTAGTTGTTTTGTTTAACACGACTCTGGCAAAGTAGCTAATTTTTTAGCGAATTCGTTTTTAGATTCATACCTCTTTGTCCCTCCCTGTATATGCGTCTTCAAGTAATCACTTATTTTTTTTAACTTTAAGCATGCTGCTAAGTCATAACTGGGTTGTTAAAATTTTAAAAACGTAAATCTGAAAGATGTTTCTCAGGGGTGATTTGGAAACTTTAGTTTTTTTAGCATTGCTGAGATATTTTAAAAACCAGTTTTGATTGGGTTAAGTGGGAGGGGGGGGTTGTGTGGTGGATGGGGATGATTCAGTCATGCCTCATGTGGAGGAAAACAACTCCAACTTTAGATGGTAATCTTCCTAGAGTTGGTGTTTCAAAAAATAAAAACACTGGTTGGTAAACCGATAATAGTCTTCATGGGTAATTAAAATATATCAACCGGTCTTTTATGCCTTTTTTGCCTATTGGTGTGGATGCTATGCTGCATGCATTGCCATATCTGCTCTCGGCCGAAAATATTGTTCTTCGTGATATTTCTATTTTTCTGATTAGTATATGATGCTCATATCAGTTTAATGCTTTTGTTAAATGGTGTTGCAGTTATAGTGCCAAATAGTGCTTGGAGCGCCTGTAACGACTCGCTTTTCTGAAGGCGCAACACTGTTTTTGCTAAGGCAAAATGTTCATTATTAATAGGCAAAATAGTCGTCTAATCTCACATTCTGTATAAGTTATTCAAATGAGGCAGTAAGACTTCTTTTAAACCCTATGTTATATTATGATAATTACCAATAAACCTAAATCAGGCTGTGAAACATCACCCAAACCTTTATTTCTTTCGTTCACCAGCACTTGTGTTCATCACAGTATTTTGTCTGATGTTGAATCTTTTCTCTCTAGTTCGTCACCTGACATCTTGGTAATTTGTGAAACAAATTTTCATCATTCTATAAGTTGGTCTGACTTTTATGTACCTGGTTACCTTCCTATCAATTGCAATTACTCGTCTTTTTGCATACATAGCCTTGGCATCTTTGTCTGTGACAATCTGCTTTGAAAAGCCTGATGAACCGTTCATTTGTTTACGTCTATCTCTTCTACAGTTGACTAATTATCTCTTCTTATACTGTTCTCCTTTCACAATATGTTTGCTTTTTGGGACATCAATGTCTACCACACTGATATCTTTCTCTATTAGCCTTTCTGGTATTGACACCTATAACTGTGCCATACCTCAGTCATTAGCTCAGCTAGTAGATTCTCCAACTCTTCTTTCTGATCATGACAATGAGGAACCTTTGTCTTTTCTACTTGATCTATTCCGTTATCTGCAAGACATTATAAGAAACTCTGGCATTACAGTGGTTAATATTGTCATCAATTTTTCCCATGAGCCACTTATCGATAGGAAACTGTTTTCCTAGCAACTTGGAGACTGGGACAGATTTTGTGATCAGCTCTGTGATGTTCCATTCGAACACATCTTTATTCTGACACAGAGGAATGTACTAAAGAAATCGCTTCTTGGCTTCAGGTTATCGATGCCTATTTCTTTCTTGAAATTATAAAGTGAAACCATGTTCGAGTCCATGGTTTTCTTTAGAAATTGCGGCTGCAATTGGTCATTGCAACTATTATTTTGATTTTCATCAGCGCACTAGTTGTGTTGAGAACAGACGTCTTTTTACCTAAGCCCACAATGTAAAGAATCGCTGAGGAGGCTAATCTCTCTTACCAAAACTAGGTCCATGAATTGTCTCATCAATCAATTTATCGGATCTCGAGACGCCACATCTATAGGAGTTTTTTTTTCACATGAGGTTGAGTGTTTGATTCCTCCACTCTTCAATGGACCTGAGATTGTTACCTCTGCTAGAAACAAGGCAGAAATCTTTCCAGAACTCTCTCTCTCATTCTCTGAAGTTTGTTTAAGAAGTCTATTGCTGAATCCTGTTTCCCCTCCTGCTGGAAGTGGGGATCTGTTATCCCAGTATTCAGAATGTCTGGCAAGCAATCTGATCTTCGTAATTATCGTCCTATCAGTTTTGTTTCAGTCATAAGTAAGGTTTTCAAATCATTGATTAATTCATGTGTTACTCATCACTTTGAGTCGCTAAATCTGTTTTCTGATCATCAGTATGGTTTTCGTTCTGGTAGGTCCACTTTTGATACTGTGACTGTCATCTGTGAACATGTCTATCAATCTCTTGACGCTTGTATTGAGTCCAAGGCAATTGTACTTGACATTTCTAAGTCATTCAACAAGGTGTGGCGTGTTGGAGTTCTCCATAAGGTCAAGTCATAGTGTGTCTTTGGTGAAGTTTTGAATATTATTGTCTTTTTTTGTCAGGCAGAGAAATCAAGGTAATCCTCGATCACTACTTTTTGAACTGTTACTCAAAGCTTTTGATAAGGTCGAAATATCAGCTGATTTGCAAAATGATCTTCACACTGTTGTTGAATGGGTGAGAAATAGTTGGTATCATTCAATGATTCAAAAACGAGGCTTTTTTCCATAAACTTCTTAGGAGTTCTTTTCCTTCCATCTGTGCTGATGAATCATAGTGAACTTGCTGAATATACCCAAATTCAATAGGCTTAACATTCTCAATTATTCTTTCTTGAAATTCCTTACATTAAATTCATTGCAAAATCTTCTGCCATAAAGGCTGGATGTCTATTCCACAACACTTCCTTCAACAAAAAAAAAGTTTATTTTGATGGTTTGATGGCCAATTGTGAATTTAAAACCAGTAATATCCCCATTCATTGGTTTGCTGTCATATAGTGTTAGTACAAAAATAGATTTTGTAACGTCAATGTTAAAATATCAACTTTTTAGTGCCAATGTTTACGCTGAGGGTCTTGAAATATCTCTACCTATGTGTAATAAATATATTTGATATTACGTTTAGAATTAAACCGTTTGATCATAAAAGAAGCTCATAATATAATTCCTTCACTCCCTGGTTCTCGTCCCACATCACCAATATCAGATGTATGTATACGTTGTTCTACTGATGAGAGTAAACGAGGCCAGAGTAATATAAAAAGTGTATCTTTTTGTACAGTTGTTATTGACCAAGATATCAAACTCATGCCTTACAACCAAATACGTAATTTGAACTGCATTAATAGCAGGATCTATATAACTACAAAGAACTATTTGAATAAAAAGAATAGTAATTACTCATCAGGACAAAGCAAAGATTCAATTTCAGCTGGAGATAGTAATTTAACGTCAAATATATATTACGATGAAGATAAAGATGGTTTACATAATTTCATGCCTCTTCTATCATCACCTGCAGATGCTCCTTCACTTTTCCATGCGTCTCCACAATCTGAATTTTCAAAAATTCTTTCATCGCCTATGTGCACACTGTCCCCACAAACTCTCACTGGAGGTAATAGTATGCCTTCATTATCTCCTTTTCAATCTATTTCCAATAAAAATCCATCTCCTGTAAAAATTTCCAGTCAGCAAACAACAGAAATGTTTGGTCATCTTGCAACCGGTCATCTTTTATCTGGTGCATCATCAAATGAAGATGAAGAAAATGGTCCCAGTATACTGCGGGTGAGTGAGGCCACATAAATATTTTAAAAACTTTTCCTTAAAAAAATTTTTTTTTAAAAGTTTCAAAGCCGCATCTTTTGTTAAATCATTTGACAGACAAATTAGCTTATATATAGCTTCGTTAAATGAAGACACTTTAATCTGCATAAGTCTTATAAATATATAATTAGCTATTTGTAGATTTAAATTTGTGTCCAAATAATTGCCACAAATATACTTAAAATACCTATTTGTTAGTGTTCGTACTCAACTCAAAAACTGTTTACATGAGTTGTTTCATGTCTATTCCAAAGACATTAAACAACTTCTTTTTTTTTTTTTTTTTTTTTTTTCCCACTCTGATGTTCTTTCATATATTATCTAAACCAAATAATAGTGATTATGAACTGTTATATTTGTTGTAAGTAGTTCTATAAATTATATATATATTTTTTTTAATTTGATTCAGCTTGATACAACTTAATCAGAAGTTTTAAACCATGAAAGCCACATTTATAATTTTTGTTACTGCCAGAACACATTATGAACAAGTGCCCTATTGAATCTACAAAATGACAGCAATGGGAAATATTAGGGGCCTTGGATTAAGTTTCAGCCATTTAATTATGATTATGAAAATATTCCTCTGACAAAAAATTTTCTTTAGGTTCATTCACCTGTGAAATACTTGGAATATATAACAAACTCAATATTTATTTTAATGGAAACTTAAAATAAGCAAATAACTAGACTTTAATCATTAATTACATTAATAACTTTTTTGTTTTTTATCTAAATTATACCAAATTTGAACAATTGACTTCAAAGTTAGTTTTAAAAATATCAGAAAATTTTTGAAGTAAAATTATTTAAATAGCAAATTAATAGGTGATAATAATAAAAATATTAATATAAATATTATTAGTTAGCAATAACAAAAAAAAAAAAAAAAAATTAAAATTAAAAAAATTAAAAAAAAATTAAAATTAAAACCAATTAAATTTTCACAAAAACCCAAGTAGATTAACACTCATTTTTGATGACCTTGCTACAATCAGCTTCAACCAAAAACCTTGGAAACATAGAAGTGGAAAAAGCAGTGCGTATTGTCCCCAGGATTTTCTTTATGATTTTATTTAAAAATGCGTATTTAGAAAGCTATTTAGCTGGAGAACATAAAATCAAGAATTAATTAATTTGATATTATTGATATTAATATTATAGATTAATAGTAAATTTAATAACAAATTTGGTAGCTTTTTAATTGCTGTTCAGCTTCTCCACGAATAAACACCAAAAGTTGATTTTATTTAAATACTCCATCTTTATTTATTTCTGTTTTTTTGTACAAAAATTGGTTTTAAAGATGATTGAATGTTAATTTCAAATTTCAAGTTACATTAATACACTTTCTTAACTTTTAAGTGGTCATGCAATACAGTCCATATGTTATATATATACGTTGTGTAAAAATATTTTCCAAAAAAAATTTTGTTCCAAATTTTTTACAGTAAAATACTTATGATGTATATTTAAGTAAGAAAATATTTAAGAACAATAAAAAAAAATATCTGCATAAATTTCCTGAAAACATGAAAAAAATGAAAATATTCTTAAAAGTTCAAAGTTTTTTAGTGAAATCAGGACAAGAGTATGGCAGAATTTAAGGTAAACAGATGCAAATGCCACCATTTCAGCTGTTTTTTTCTGATCAAAAACACAGAAGTTATTAATATATAAAGTCTGGTCAGCAAATTCAATTGTGGAGGTCTAATCAGAAAATCCCATTGAGGAGGTCTGGTGAGGAAATTCCATTGTGTAGGTTTTCTAAGGTAATGATCAAATTGGATAAATTAATCTGGTTCAATGTTTGTAAAATCTTTGGTTTGTTTGCTCATAAAGCAACCAGTAATTCTTGGAATGTTATATCTTGATGTCTACAAAATGTTAAGTTTAAATAAACACACTTTGAAAATACAACTTTCTTCATGTTGTCATTTCAGGCTAAATTTGAATTTTGTGATGGGTCTGACTTCTGCTAAATTTGAGCCTTATGAATCATGTACAATCATAGAAAGATAAATGATTGTATCCTTACCCATTAATTGCACGTTGTGTACTATATTTTTATTTCAAAATGCACATATATGAGGCAAGAGTTGAGATTGCATGAAAGTGTTGATTTAGTCAAATTTTTTTCTAACCCTTATGAAAATGCTGGAAGAATACTGATCGGTCTTTGATTAATCATATCTGTGCAGTCATTTTTTAGCACAATTCAGTCGAATAGGAAATGCAAACAATAATTGAATTATTTTGGCAGTTAGTGAAATCAAAATTGAACAACGTATTTCCGTTGTACTTTTATTTTTGACTTGGGGCCAGCAAATAGTTTTTCTAACTACTTTATTACAGAAGTGCACACGGGTTTGGTTCTGATGTACTTAGAGCTCCTATTTGAGCTTATGGTAAAGAAAATCATCGGTTCCGATGTGGGTTCAAACTCACAGTTCTAGGATCACCCAGAAACCTATGGCGAAAATAACTAAGGGATTAGAATGTTATTGAGAATGTTATTTTACTGAGCTTCTCGCTCTTTTTGAAGTAAGATAACGCAAAAGTTTATGGTAAGCCATATGTAGAATGCTTGGAATACACAAATCAGAAGTGATTTGCTAAAGATTCAATGATGGAATTCTGTCACTAACATTTGTTGTTTTGGAAAGTACTGGTTTACAGACTTTCTTCAGTGATTTGCTGTATTAGTCTTGATTTTATGTAATAGGATTTCTTTCTTTTGTTTAAATTTTTTTAAATTTAGATGATTTTTGCAGTCTAAAATCTAATGGATTCAGGCTTTTTAATTTCATAGCCAAGTTATCTTGACATTATCAAAGATTTTCTATGATTAAGATAAATTTTGTTAGAGTAAATGTATTTCACAGAAAATTTTGTCTATCGATTTTGAAAATTTTATTTTTTCCTGATTGCAAGAATCAGAATTTTTCAAATTAAGAGAGTTTCTGGAATTGAGAATTTTAGTTCATCTAGTTTATTTTGTAAAAGATAACACACCATCATCGTTAAGGTGAAGGTTATTATTTTGGCTTTCAAAACGCTGCTGCTGTATAGGAAAAATTATTTAGATTGTACGTCACTTTCAGGAGACTATTTATGAATTTTCTTCAAGTTTTGTATGATTTCATCACATCTTTCGTGCTGGACTTTTTTCACTTTGCTCATTTATTTTAGATTATGTTGTTTGCATGTGGGGAGAGATCGTTTGAATGATTGTAATATTTTTCAATTGTAAACCATCGGTCTGGTTTGGTTTGATGTTCTTTTATTTTTGATTCATGAAAAATGGTATGTTTGATCAGAGTGTCATTGAATTTACATTCTATAATCATCTAATCAGCTAAGAAAGCTTTTTTTGTGGTTTAGAATGTACATAGGTTGCTTCCTCTGGTAGGGTTTTCACAGCTATTGCTGAGTCATTATTATTAAAGGTTATATTTATTGTTTGGTGGAAGTAAAAAAATTTTTGATACTTTGCGAGATGGCTTTCTTTTTTTAAATTTTCTGCCTTACATTAAAGTCAAGGTAAGTATTATTTTTAATTAGTTTTTTGTAATTTTTCTTAGAATAGTCCATTAAGATCTCAATGATTTCAAGCGAATAAATTCATATGAGAAAAACGCACTAGTTTCTGTAGCAGAATCAGTAATGAGGTACCATGTGAAACAGTTCACTTTTGTCATCAAAATGTTTGTTTTCCTGTTTATGAATTATATTCCTGTAGATTTAAATCTTGTCATGATATTATTCTCAAAATTTAGTGAGAAACACTAGTTTTAAAACTAGTGTCATTGATAATAGAAATATTATATGGTTTATTGTTTTTGCTATTGTTTTAGAGTGATCTGCATATTCATGAGGTATCTGCTACTAATAAAATTCACCAACTTGATTCCAAAAACTATATGGAAATATTAAAGTACGTAACTTATTTATTGTGACTATTATATCATTTTCTATGTAACTCGTACTTCAGGAATATTTTTTTGTTTGAATTTTGTCAGATGGATTGCTTGAATCGTAAGAAAATTTATTGACCAATAACGGTTTATTAAAGGAACAAAATTATGAAAAAATTTCTTGCTGATAACGAAAAACATTTACTTCTTTTTAACAAACCTTGAAAAGATTCTTGGCTTTGATAATGAACTCGCTTTTTTCTAATTGAAAGCAAAATATTTTTATCTGTAAGGGCTTTGATATGGTGTTTATAAGTTTTGCAGATCCCTGACTTTACAGCTTAAGCAAGCATTAAAATTTCATCAAAATATATTTTTTCAACAAAACATATCAGCAAATGAACAAATTGCAGTTATACATTTTGATGTAAATCATTTCCAGTTATGCTTTATAAAGCTTAAATGTTATAAAAAAGTAATATATTAATAATAAAAATAAATAATAATAATAATAATAATATATTAATTATGAGAATAATAATTAATAAATTTTATTAAATTTTTGATAATAATAAACAATAAATTATTGCATATTGAGAGTATAATCCTTGTACACTTTTTTAGTGATAGTTTAACGCCTTTATCGTTTATTTTTCCTTAATTGTCATCAATCATTTTATAAAAAAAATGGTTTTTAAAATCAACCTAAGCCATTTTAAAGTTATTATTCATAAAGTTGTAGTCATTCAATCTTTTTGAACTAAAGCTTCTTTTTCAATCTTCAGAAAGAAGAATTAGCAAGAAAAGATTTTAATAGGCTGTAGAAACAGCAAAAAAATGTACATCAAGTTTTATATTGTGACGTGATAAAAATTACGCATGTTTCTTGTTTTATTTTGGCCAATAACTTATTATCAAAAAGTTACTTTATCGTGGCCTTATTCCCTGTGTAAAAAAAACATAATAGATAAATATTGCTTTAGTTAATCAACTAATTATTTATTTCCAATATTTAGGTATATTCTTGAACGCTTTGATGTTCTTTCTTGGCTTAATGTCAATCCTACTACTGGAAAACGTTCTTCGTCTCTACCTGTTCATATAATAAACGCTGTAAATTGTCGCAATATACTTGCTTCATTTAAAGACAGGTGATACAAGGTCACTGCTGTACTTTTTTGTGGTAACAGTAATAATAATTTATGGCCACATTACGGCCATAATCAATTAAATATGTATATAATTTGATAATCAATAATTAACTGGGGTTGATTAATAGCCTTGTAACTATGAAAAATAATTATAATTTATTTATACATATTTTTTGTTATTTTTATTTTTGCTTATATATTTTCCATTGAATGAGGTATATGGCATTAAATATAGATTGATTCTCATGTAGAATAGCGCCGTATTTTTATTGAAATATTCTAGTTTCTACTAAAGTTTGTATGAGTAATTAGATTCCTTTTTAATTGTTAGCTTATTAAATGTCTGTATGCTATCTGGAATAGCAGTCCAACTCCTTAAATGAATTTATTGAGTTGTGTTAAATTGTTATCTAAGTGTTAGTTTTGAAAATTTTGTATACCAAAATTGATATTTCCTTGTTCATTTTTTTTTCCATATTTCTTTCTTAAACTCAATTATTTTTTGTTTAAATTCTACAGGAAGGAGTGATAGGGAATATAAGTGCTGACGTAGTAATTCTGAAAAGATTTGCATACTTAGAAAACTTGATTGAGTTTGGAGTGTTAATATTGTGCTTGGAATCAGAGTGCTGTAGGTTTGTTTGTAACATATGTTGGCCTCATTACTTTTATACTCTTTTTATCTTAATTTTTACTCTCATTCTTAATTTTATTTGTATTTTAGTTCTGTAGAGTGCAGAGTTTAAATATATATATTAACATCAGATTTAGTTACATGAATTTCTTTGTTTTGCGTGATATATTATACTTGTTTGTAGAATTACATTCGTTTCTGTTTCTCTTACATTTGCTATTTTATAATAGGATGTCAGCTAGGCATTTAGACATAATTTTCCAAGTGAGATACAAAATAATTTTACAAATTTTTAAAAGGTTTTTTTTTTTTTTTTTTTTTTTTTTTTTTTTTTTTTTTTTTTTTTTTTTTTTCAAATATATTGCTACTATATATTATAAGATTTTTCAAGAAGCAATAAGGTCAATGAGCAAGTAAAATATTAAAGTTAAAGTGAAATTTTCCCTGAGCTAGTCAAGTGAGAAACTTCTTTAAAAATAACAAATTTGTAAAAAAAAATATTTCTGAAGACATTATTTTCAAAAAATCTGGGTAGTATACTGATTTATGTTTTTTACTATGGTGTGTTTGACTGACAATAAAAATAAGTCTGAGACAAACCAATTTGAAAATTTGAATATAAACCAATCTAATGTATTTATCAGGATGCTTGTTTTCACACTCTAGAAAAGTCAATTATTTTATTACTGGAAACTCTAGGAAATAAGTTAATTTTTAATACTTTAATAAATTTTACATAGCTGAAATTAAGTAATTCATTTTTAATTCTAACTTTCATGGGGTTCTAGACCTTTGAAGTCTTAATTTTTCCTTTTCCATTCTAAAAAAAAATGATTTGATGCCCTTTGAAATTTTGTTGGAATAATCTTTTTTAATCTGTGATGTCTCAAATTAATGTCATCTTTTAGATTGTCAGATTGCAAAATTTTTAAAGCTTATATTGCATTTCATAGGGGAATTCTCCCTCCAGACAGTGTATGTCATATTTTTCCAGTTCTTATCTATCTTATAAGATAATTTTTTTTTGGATTTCAGTCGATATCGAAGCTAAAAGTTATTTTACTTTCCACATTTGAATACAAAATTATATAT
>JAUZNK010087316.1:0-12758 GCA_035046665.1 Euphysa ruthae | reverse complement strand
TAATTACTTATATTATTATTATATTCATTGTTAGTTTCAAAAATTTCGAATATACATGCATCGAGATGTGTTTTTAAACAGACACATCTCGTCTGAGAACTTATTATTTGGTTTTCAGACAACTTATTTTCTGAAATTTAACTTCATTTTGTTCACCCTTCCAATCATTTCTTAGACAAAGTGTAATGGGCTGTATATAATACTGATTTAAAAAAGAGAACAATTTATCTTCCTAAATGGAATGGATTTTTGGTTAAATGAATTAGTTTTTATGATTTCCGTGAAATTTATGAATGAATCAAACAATCAATCAAGACTTTATTTTACCGAAAATCACGAATATTTAGTTCTTTGCAAAGCAAATTAAAATTAAATTTTCTGGAAACCCTGAATTCATATATTGCCTCTTCCACGCAATCTTTCATTGGCTGGATATGATATACTAATAATACAAAAGTGATTTGTTTTTAAAAACCTAATCAATATGTTTCTGAAAAACTGCTTTTTTATACCATATATCAGGTAGTATGAAGCTGAAACTTCCGAATGATGTTTTTATCGTTAAAATTAAAACTAGGGAGGGAATCATAATAAAATTTTTTTAAAAGATCTAATTTAGCAAGCTGGCACTCAAAACGCGCCCGTTCCGAAAAGGTATTTCAGCAAATAAAATATTTTTTCGATAAGAATCGCCATCCATGTGGTTTATTTTACACTTAGATGACCCATATAAATGTTTTTTGAAAATATTTAATCTGCAAAATAGCACTAAACAGCAAGGAAATACTGTATACAGTAGATCATATAATAAACGCCCGGGTGCTCCTTAGAAGGGGTGTTTAAAAAAAACATAGAGTTAATTAAAAAAAGATTTTAATTGTTAATAGTTTTTCGTTTATACTTTGCTTAAAATGCTCAATATTAGATAATATACTTATTAAAACTTTACTTTCATAAAAGCAAATGTGCTAAAGGTGATGTCAAAAATTTCTCTAAAATCAAGATGAATTTGCCAAAATTTTTGTTTAATCGATGCGATTTGGGGCACTATTTTGGAAGAGGTGGTCTGTAGGTGAAACATTTATTTAAGAATTTCTCAGTGTATCTGAGGGTGGTTTAAAATGGACTGATCTAAATGGATTAATCGGGGATTTACGGTATGGATATCAAGATCTTTTAAAAAAAAATTCAAACTTAAAAAGAACACACCGCATTTCAATCAGTGAAAACCGTTCTAAGCTAGGTTTAAATGAATGATCGAGTTGATTCACGAAGAAATTCTTCAAAAATTTTTGTCCAAGCATTAATAATCAAAAAAAAAAACGTTTCAATCGAACTTGCATCCGACAAAGCACTTGATTTGCTTAAAAGTTTGGCTGAACTCTAATTGCGTTTTGCGCAAAAATTGTTTCATCTTTAGCGTGTTGCTTTTGAAGTCCTTTCATCGAAGATTGTTTTTGTTCAAGGATGTGGTAAAACGAGTTGTTCTATGATTCACAACCGTTGTTTTTCGGGGTTCGTTGTTCAGTGTCGAATCATGAACATTCCACAGGCATCATGAACATTCTACTGGAAAGAGTGGAGCGATTCTTTGCATTATTAAGGGACCCCTGTGCAGAATTAGAGGATTTCGCGGTGTTCCATTAACATCCTTTCAATAAGAATAATAAACTAAATTCAAAATTAATGGATCTGGATTAATATTCCTGCACATGTATGCCATTAACGACCAACGTCATTTATTGGAAGAAAAGCCAATGAATCCAACATTCATTTGGCTTTTTAGAAATCTGGCTATTGTTTATATAAATTTAGTGAACCTAACCCACGGATTTTGCGCCGTATGCTTTGGGCCAGATAGAAGAAACACCCATTTTTAAGAATTTGAAGAACGAGCACTTGAGCAAAAGCATATTGTTATGTAAGTGACTACTAATTCGGGCTTTTTCGGTTTTTCCGCTACGAGCTATGCTGAAAAAGTGAAAACACGGAATTTATTTGAATTTA
Organism: Euphysa ruthae; assembly: GCA_035046665.1. Taxonomy (NCBI): domain Eukaryota; kingdom Metazoa; phylum Cnidaria; class Hydrozoa; order Anthoathecata; family Corymorphidae; genus Euphysa; species Euphysa ruthae. The sequence continues at coordinate 10,751 of JAUZNK010087316.1, read as the reverse complement.
TTGCAAAACTTTCGACAAATGTTTGCTACTAGTAAAGTTCAAAATTTACGAAACTTAAGATAGTTAAGTCATTTTGACAAAGAAGATATGTCAACTGATTTAATTTTGGAAAAGACCAATTATTTAATAAAGGTATTGTTAATCAACTTTCAAAATATCTGTAAATATACCAAAAGTAGTTATTAATTTCTTTGCTCAAAATATAGTTGTGTTTCCCCCGTAGCAGATACTGTATGGAACATCGAGATAGTTGTAGTGATATACAAGCTTGTCACCCAAGTACCACGTCAATCTTATTATCGTTTCCTCGTGACTTAAGAATTTTAATAAGGCTATGTTTTTAATGCTGATGTCATCAATCACTTTGCATTTTACAAAAATATATAGATATAGAAAGCTCTCCAGATGCATTCATTAGACTTCTGGGAAAACCAAGCTCAAAATCGCTATTCACATCTTCCTTTACTACACCATTTCTTGGCAAACAAAGCGCGGTGATCTTTCAAATGACTAAATTCTGTCTTTTCTTTCTGTATTTTAGTTGAAGTGCAAAAACCGTATTTTCATGCATTTGACAGGAGCCCAAATTGAAACATCTGATAGATTACCCAGTCTCTCGGCCAATAACATATCAAACTCATTTTGATCTAACTCTTCAGCACCAGTCATTCTTTAATATTGGAATTCTTTTTTTGTGAGAAAGTTATGATTTTGGTTATGACCTTTCCTTTAATGTCAGTAAAATGAGAGCGCAAAACATTTTCTAAACGTCGTAATAAGCGTCTCTTTTTTCAAATAGATGGGTTAAGTTGATAATGCTTTGATCGGTTTTTGTGTGAGATATTTGCAGCCGATTTCATTTGCGATTTCACCTGTGCAATATATGGCGCAGTTTTCATAAAACAATCTCGTACATTAAAGTTGTTGCTAATGCCAACTAAGCCACCATTGATTTTCAAGATTTTAGTTATTTGCTCCCCAGCATTATCAACACCGATCGCTAAAAATGCAACAAGAGACTTTTTCACAACAAACGCACTTTTCATCAACTCTTCTCAAAAGAGTCGGCCTGATGATTTCAACCATTGCATTTCAACAATGTAGACCTGCACTAGTCGACTATAAATTATCCTGTCTATGTTAAAGATATCTTTACATAGATCTTCTAATGAAGCACAATGTAGAAGGATTAAAAATGTCAACAGCTGACGACTGGCCAGGTTGGTTTACCTTCAAATATTTTTACGACTCGTCAGTATCACTATTTCAATGTTTTTAAAAAGATCAGGTAAACAGGTTTGTCGCTTTTGTCCATGTTACTGCTTCAATCCAGCAAATAATGGCTTTTTATACTTTTCGTAACTTACTGGTGTACACATGCAAAAAAAAAGCGTTACTGTGCTGTTGTTTTCGGTCATTGTTTCAACGAATCTATACATGTGGTTCCACACGAAATTTACCATATCCTTGGGCTAATCTATATTTCCTGCAACCATAATTTGCTTTCTTAGCTTTTTCTTTATAGTTTTCGTTTACCCACTTTGTGAGTGTTCCGCTGACTGCTATGATGTCATTACAACAAGAAACATCTTTTGGTTTATATTTTAGGAATGTATGTTTAAGTTGTAAACCATTACTATAAAATCGTTTGGCGATGGCAAGTCGTTGTCTCGCAGATAACACTAAACTGTCACTGTCAGTCTGTTTTTAGAAAACTATTTGTGAAATTCTGGAATTAGCTTACACCATACAGTTTTAAGACTTTCTAGCTCAACGATAAGATCTTCTTTGTCTTGAGCATCAACAAGATCTTTCATTTCTAATGTTTTTGCTTGGCTGCCATAAATTTTGGCTATAATACGATCATGAGTTTTTCGGTTAGAACCTATTTTAGCTAGTTTCGTTGAATCTGCTTGTTGCAAATGTTGTGTGCATCATAGATGTTGAGCATTCACCAAAACATCGCCCAATCCATTGGCAATTGCTTGATCTAAGTCATGAACAACTTTCTTTAATTTAATTGATTTTGGTTCACATATGGCTGCTTCACCAACAAACCCACGGTACGAGGTCTGGGGTTTTAAACTGCTTCTGACTTTGACCTAAATGATAATGATAAATATATCATTATCTAAAGATGGAAGAAAATAAATAATTATTTTTCCTTTATAAAACGAATGTTGTTATCTGATAACTTACAGGATTAGGGTCCGATAGTGGAACTTGTAAAATTGTTGGAAAAAGAGACAAATTTTTAATAACCCTAATGGTTCCTTTAGTCAGTTTATTTAAAAAAAGTACCGGTTTTGAGCGTTGAAAGGCACTTCCTTGATTTTCTAGATGTCCTGTCATAGAATAAACAGGCTGATTAAAAATTAAAAGATTAAATTATTTCATTTTTATTTACATAATTCTTTTTTTTTATGGAAAAATTATTTTCAATATAATCCCTATTTATCATTTGACCACTCCTTTAAATAGTCATATTGTTTTTGAAAAAACCTGGAAATACTGGATGAATCCCACTTGCATCAAGTAGCAATTCATTTTCATATGAAGAATCTGTCTACCACATTTTATCTGCCACGTTGAACGTTGTGTCTACCACCTAATTAGAGGTTCCCTAATACACAAAAACGATTCATGTCATTAAGCATGTAATCTATATATTTTTTTGATGAATATGACTCTTTATCGAATCGAATATGACTCTTTATCGAAGTAGGCTCTCGGCTTCAGTAAGAAAATTTTTAGGTAGATGTTGTCGTTGCTGTAACTTTTGCTTTTAATTATGCACAATCTTTGGATTGTTAAGAATTTGACTCACTGAAGATTTCTTATAGCTTTCCTTACTGATTTCTAAATAAACCTGATTTGGAGATTTTCCTTGTGACGGCTTTTCTTCTACATTTGAATACAAACTATTTTAGTCTTTTATATAATATGGCCCTGAGTGAGAATTTACAGCGTTTCCATGTCTTTCCACAATCAACAACTTTTTCCTTTCCTTCATCCAACAACTCAGGTGAAGATAATATGGACAAGGAGAAGCACTCGGCTCTAACCATTTTATTTACCATCTTTTAAAAAATATATTTTATAACATTTCTACACTTTCCATAAGCACCGTTGTTTTCAGCTTTAGCAGAGGATATTGGGATTTTAGTTGAATCTAGAGAACACATGAAGTTGTCATTTCTTTCTGCTGAGTGTTTTATAACTCTTTCAAAATCTTTTGGACTATTTAGCAATATATTGAATATAATAAAAGCTTTTTCAAAATCGCTTTTTTGCTTTTTCGGAGATTCTCTCCTAAAACAAAAAGGTAATCCTGTAAGTGGGAACTTAAGTGACGTTTCTGATCATTTAGCACAACTTTTATTTCTGCAATCATATAAAAAAGATATTACTTCAAAAATAACAGTGACTAAAATTATTCTCTTCTGTACTTGATAATTATTAATGATTTAAACTTAGTTCTTGTTCATGCTACAGCCTGTCATTTTGCTGACGACACAAACTTATTATCTCTTCTCTTAAAAAAATTAATAAACATATAAATCATGGTTTAAAACTAATAAATGACTGACTTAGATCAAACAAAATTGCTCTTAATGCAAGTACGATAGAAATTATTCTATTTAGATCAAAATATAAAGTAAATAAATCTTAGTTTTCGGATTAATGGCCAAAAAGTAAAATCAAAGAAAGAGGTAAAATACCTAGGAGTCATCTTTAATGAACATTGAAATACTTATGTGAATATTTTCAAAGGTAAATTGAATGGAGTTACAGGAATATCAGCTAAAATATGTCACTATATATCTTTAAATTCTCTAGAAAATATATACTATTCAATATTTCACTCACATCTTATCTATGGGATAATATCTCACTCACATCTTATCTTATCTGGGGACAAATAAATAACCAGATTTTCACTACAACGCCTCCTACAACTAGCACCAATAAACTTTATCTAAACTTAAAAATCCTTAGAAATAAAGACTACGTAATATTACTGAATTGCCTTTTTGTACATGATCATTTTAAAAACATAGTTCCGAAAGCTTTTAATGACATGTTTACTTTTCTAGATCATCGTTATAGTACTAGATATGCAGATATAAAACAATTAAATCTACCTAGAGTTATTAATTCTAATTATGGTCTCAATTTGCTCACTTATAATGCAACAAAAACATGCAATGACCTAAACTTAAAAAAAAATGATTTCTGAAAAAATAACTAAAATGCTTTTTATACAACTTCCTCCTAAATAAATATAAATAAAATAATACTTTTTACTAACTATCTGACTTAAACTTTTGCGTTTTTTTTTTTTTTTTTGTTTTTATTATATTATTGTTATTTGATATTGTTATTATTATTATTTGTTGTGTTATTACCGTTAGCAATATCTAGATTATTATATATTGAGTGTTATTTGGTGGCCACATTCTATTGGCATGTGTTTTGATGTTTGTGGTCTCCTCTTTACTTTAACGTTTTCTCAAAAATACAATCTTGATAATTAAAGATTGATTGATTGATTGGTAACTAACATTAGGACTTAATCACACACATTGGGACTATTAATATTTTCATTAATAACAGTTTTAAAAGTGGACACATACATGAAAAAATATGAAATATATAAAGAGATATATAGTCAAAAATAATGTTTTTAGAAACTCCAGTGCAAATTTTAAAATTAACACACTGGTTGTTCGTCAAATATCACACTATCAGTTTTAAAAACACGTAAACTTACACACGTAAAATAATCAATATGAAGCATAACAATTTTGGTAAAAAAAGTAACAGGTGTTTTGGCTAAAAATCACATTGAAAAATAAATTTCCAGGTGCATAAAAAAATTCCAGATTATTCCAGGTGCACAATGGCAACCCTGCAGATGATTTGAAACTACATGCAACTACTACTGATTATCCTGTTGAAATGATACATGATTTACTAATTTACCTGATCTCATTCAGTAGTTAATTTACACTGCTACCATCGATTTCAGGGTTGTTATTGCTGTCACCAATTTCAGGGGTGCTGTAACAATTGTCAGTTTCAGGGTTGTTGTGAATGTCATCACTTTCAGGGGTGTTTTAAATGTCGTCTATTTCAGGATTATTTTGAATGCGATTAGTTTCAAGGGTTTTACAAGGGAAGACCTGAATTTAAAAAATTGTTTTAAAAGTGATTCAATTATCAAAATGATTAATTTAAATGGAAACAAAAATAGATCATACCATGGTGGAAACTTTCTATGAAAATGTTTTCATATGAAGACATTGGCAGGCTGAATGCTACTAGTAAACCATCAACAACTGAATTGTATTATGCACGATCATTTAAGACATGAACATCTATCATCAGGTCTTGGCAGGAAGAAAAAGCAAACGTGTAATATATATATCCCACACACCACTTTAAACGACAGTTATGACGATTTATTTCACACCTTAAAGATGGTTTTATGTGATAGCTTCGATTATAAAAACTCACAGTCTTTATTAACAAACTATACAACTCCAATTAAATGTGGCTTATGAAAGAATAAAGCGATTGCATATGCCATTTACAAACGCTTAAAAAGTATTAAAATATACTACTTTGATTAGGGGCAAATATTTTGGGACGTGTCACACACCTCATCCTGACAAGGCCTGTATCATCATACCAAAAATATATAACTTTCAATACTTTACTTTGGAGATAGATACAGAGTTGTCAGGCGATAACCTAGGGTAATTCAGCGTCCGATGATCAAACGCTCAAAATTCAAACTGGGTTAATTTAATTAGCTGGTGACAGAACTATAAACATCTTGTGGAAAGATTTTATGATTTATTTTACCAATTCGACATGTAAATTTATAACTAAAGATAAATTAAAAGAAAGATATGATATACCATAATGAATTTATAATTTTCTTCCATTTCATAATTTAGTAAAACATTAGCCACAGCATCAGGATATTCATCGGGTATAGATCCAAAAATTGCCAGCAAAAATATGCATTATATCTATACTTCGATAGAGCAAACTATTAATGTATCGATTGGAAGAGTGCTCTCAATCAACATCATGAGGTAAAAGATCCCGTTGGTGAAGGTCGGGTGCTTGAGATGATTTGCGATATTTTTCTAGGGAATTATTGTTCAAATTTTGGTACAAAAGAGAAGTTTAATTTTTTGAAGTTTTATTAATAAAAGTCGTCCACATTCACAAAATTTGAAGACAATTGCAGGAGAAACCATTTTTTTACGAGGAATCCCATTTTTATGTTGAATATTATTTATCCCAAATTTGTTTTTTTAGGAGCCAGGGCCTAACTATCCGGTTTAAGGGTCAATAACCTAAAATGGAAACTGCCAATGAAAAGTTTAATTAAGGTGGTACAACCTAGAATGGAAGAAAATTTTTCTAACATGATTTCCTTGGGATTTTTTTATTATAACGCAACTTAACGCATATTGCAAAGAAAATTTTAGAATTTTCCTCCATTTACCAGCTTCCAAACTATTTTTAATAACAAAAAGTATGTAGTTTCCAAAACACGATTTACCACTAAAGGATAACACAACTACACACCATGGATTTTTGTGGCAAAGCCTTACCCTTTAAGCCTTACCTATGATTTAACTAACGTTAAATATAAAATTGAACTAAACAAAGAATTTTTTATGAAACTTTGTACAGTTATTGTAGCATAGTCAAAAATTCATTGGTCATGAGATTTTTTGTGTCTTAATTGTTCAACTTTTTTGTTGATTATAGTTAAAAGCTATTATATTAACGGTTTCTTTTTGACTTTAAAAGGCTATAAATTTTGATCTAAACCTTAAATTTAAAAAATCCTTTAGTTGAGGTATATCAAGCATTCTGTCAAAATTTGAGCTTCAATTACTGATTCTAGCTGTAGATATTTTTTTGTGAATTATGCCAAAAACCGCAAAATCACAAATCTTAGAAAATCAAAAGTAAAAGTTGATAAATAAAAAATATCATATAAAATATAATTAAAACATCATGGAAAGCCACCAAGTACATATTACTCTTGCTTTTCATTTGCAAGCTCATTGTCTCGATGCCTTTTTTCAGTTTCCTAAGTCTTTTCCGTTGTTTTGTGACAGCAGTCGATTTCTTTTTCATTTAGCTTATGCGTGTCTCACATATTTGATTTAGTTTTTCTGCTGTAATAATACCATCTAGTCCAAACTGTTACAGCACAACCTTAACTCCTTCCCCACCATCATTAAGATGTAAAACAACAGAATTAGTCGCCATTTATTTCAAATGTTGGTTTCGATACAAATATATTTTTGGGACATCAAGCCCATTAAATAACATTGAATGCTTGACTGGTATTTTTTGTTTGACCACGTGATCATTTGCTGAGAAGATCATCGTTGGAAAAATTAATGATAATCGGTTTTAGCAACTTTTGGACCTAAAAGGGTAAGCTAATCTTATACTTTAGAGGTTTAGTACCCTTTAGCTTTGCAATGTGCCATTTGCACCAAGAGTTTTCTTCATGCGGGCACATAAGGTGATGTTTCTCAGAATCTTTAAAATCGGTACAATGATATAAAACAGCACCAACAGTTTTTAATTTGCGTAAACATTTGTCACAGCTCTTCCTTATGAGATACTCCATCCACATATTTCACATTAAAGTTCAAAAAAGTGTAAGTAACCCATTCTTTTTGATAAATCATTATTCAACGACAGCGGGATTGTACATCAACACTCAGGACAACAGATGTTTGCCAGCAACATTTTCATTTTCTTGATAACAATCATGAGAAGGTAGCTCTCAAGGTTCCTAACAGGAACAACATTGCATGGTTTTTTCAGTATTCTTGAGCTTGCACAGTCCATTTGTGGAGTTGAAAGATAAAAGCTTTCTTTGCTTTTTTAATTACTATATCGATTCATAGGTATTAATCTTTAATAATTCCGTGGTAGATTTAAACCCATAGTTCTAGGATCCGGAGACCAATGCCTTATTCGCTCGGCCAGACAATCATAAGCAGTAGTGAGTCAGCCAAGAATCTAACCTTGATTTATTGGTTGGTAGGCAACAAGGTTAACCTTTACACCACCGACCCAAAAAAATAATAGAGGAGCAGGGTTTCAAAATCATCACATAACATTTTTTCACAAGAATTAAGAACTTTGTCTGTCTTTTTTAGTAAAACTTGTAAGAAGATGAATTAAAAAAAGAAATTTCTCATTTCACATATTTCTCTTTTGCGTTCTTCAGAAAGATTAGCCCAGTTTTTTGTAATAACAAAAATATACCCAAATATAAGTTAGGAAAGAACTTTATTCTCTGAAGAACCCAATATTTAAAAATTAAAAAAACAAAGCATTTTTGTCGTTTAAATTTTCAAACTGATCAAAATATTTGTAAAATATTATTAAACTTTACCATGGATGAGACAATGCAAAAGTAAAACTGATGTGGAAAAAATCTGCAAATTGAAAAGCATAAATATATCACCTAACTATATGAGATATAACCTAATTACAAATTATATTAATTTGATATATTTGGTAATACCAAAACAAGAACTTGGAGTTAAACGAACACTACAAAAAACCAGAGAAAAAAAAGAAAAATATTCCATGACTTTTAAAAAAACAGGTATATATCACATGACATTTTCCAGGCAAAAATTTCCAGGATAGTTGCCGCCCTGATATATAAATGTATAATGAACCTAGGCATGAAGAAAGTAAACAGAGAAAGCGTAGGCTAACAGTAAAAGCGAAGATCAAAAATTCTTGATTAAATCTAATATGAAAAAGAAAATGTCACACCATGAAGAAAAAATCTGCGAAAAAAACGTAAATACTAACTTTTTTAAAAATCAAATCCTTCAGCTAATATTTATCCACACTTATCAGAATACTAAATGATAATAAATTTTTATAGAACCAAAAAATAAATGAGCAAAACAAAAAACTATTTTAAGTTCGAGATGGATCATCAAAAACGGCACAACTCCAAAAATTAACTCAGTTTACAAGTGGTTCATTCTACAACATTTTACTTTAATACGGTTTAATATGATGCCCATATATAAACTTTTACTCTTCTGCTTGTTAGAGTGTTTTACTCGAAGTCACGGGAAATTTCATCAAAATTCTTTGCACAGTATAATTTCGTCACCTTAAATTCGTCACGTGATTGAACAACCTAATAAATGATCCTAGTAAATGATACTTGTCAAAACAAGGCATTGCTCCAAAATTCAAGTCCAGTGCAATTCTCTATCGAAAGAAATATTAAATATTAAATATTTTTTTTATGTTCAGAAACCACGTGATGAGGGAATGTTTTTAGGGGTAAATTTTTTTTTATCATTCATCGACTAAATAAATTTTAAGACTCCTCCTAAAATTTCAGTCCGATATTTTTTAAATTATAGAAGTTGAATCTTTTTTTTTGCTACAAAATAGTTTTAATGGGAGAACTTTAAATGGATGTTGTTTTTAATGAATAGTAAATGATCCTAGAAAAAATAATGTCTGTTTGTAAAAAGTGCCCATCAGAATATACTCAAAACAAACGCCAGCTTCGTCTTGTAGAGAATAAATTTCTCAAATGAAAACATTAAGCTACTTAATTTACGATGAGAATTAGTGAATTAGAAGTAGAGTCGTTCAAAGTTAACCTTCACATTATCTTGAATGAACTTCAAGTAGATGTACCCAAAGATAATGGCATACCGTTAAAAAGTACAATCGAAAGAAAAAGCAAAAGAAGGTGTGTGTTTAAGTTTTCAGAGAAATTACCAAAACTCAAAATATCGAAATCTGGACTTACTGGAGGAATTGTAGTTTCGACTAAGAAAAGAAAATTGGCTTCTGGTATTAGAACTTCATGCATCGACGAAAAGACAGAAAAAGAAATAATCAAAGAGTATGCACCTGTAGATGATTCACTTTATGATATTCCAATGGAATCAAAACAAGTTATTTATGCTGATATTTCTTCAGAAATCGAATCAAAATCTGACGATGAAACTTCTGAAGATGTTAAAATCACTGTTTCTGTTGTTACCAACATCCCCGTTAATAAAAAAAGAAATTTTTCGATTACTAATGAAAAAATTTAACTGATTATATCTAACTGAATGCTTTCAGACGATTTGATGAACACCGCCCAAAACATTTTAAGAGAACAATTTTCTTTATACTCAGGTTTTACTGACACTGTAATCTGTAAAACAAAACAATTTGATGTAATACCAACACATCAACGGTACATACAAATATTACACTTAAATGCATGTCACTGGATTTTTGCTGCAACTTCTAATGTTCACAAAAATGCCAACTAACACTACCTCATCTAAGACAGTTTGAAAAAAAAATCTTACAACAAATGTTATCAAACAAATCGCATCATTTGCTTATTGCAAAGAAAAGGGTTTAAGACTTGTTTCCCAACCAGTTCAACAACAATGCAACGGTGTGGTCTGTGGTCTATTTAGCATTTCATTTGCAACTTCAGCTTTTTCATAAAGACCTTCATCTCTTTCGTACACACATCTGTTATGCGTAGCCATTTGCTCTCTTTTATAAACAAAGGATTAATGGCTGAGTTTCCGTATTCAGAAAAGAAAGTGACCAAATGGCAGGCATCATGGCCTACTTAAGATACGGCCTTATATGTTACATTTTTGAGCATAATTCTAAGAGGCCGGTTTTTAAAACTTTTA
>JAUZNK010087305.1:0-12758 GCA_035046665.1 Euphysa ruthae | reverse complement strand
GAAAAAAATGTTAAAAAAAAAAAAAAATATATATATATATATATATATATATATAAATGCTAGGTGTATAGCAGACAGAGACTGCTTTAAACAGATCTTAATTTTTATATCTTTTAGAAAATTTACTTTTAAGAATTGTTGTATAAAGCTTACGTGAATTTTCTTTGTCTGTGGCTGAACTATTTGCACCCTTAGCAACAAGCAATGCAACAACTTGAGACATACCTTGCATACATGCAAGAATTATTGGTGTCCTAAAATATAATTAATCAAAATAATGTTTGCAGTTTTGTGAGGGAGGAGACATGTAGTTAACACTTGGACATGTGACTTGAAAAATAACATATGTTGTATTCTACTTATTAGAATTTTTTTTATACAAAATTGAGTTCAGTTAGCAATCCATGAGGCAATTAAAAATTCTATCTAAAAAAGTTAACCAATATCTCTCTTAAAAGTAAGAAAATTGTTTCTGCAAAACTTGCATACTTTTCTTTAGTTACTTTGCTGTTATTTAGTTTTCAATAATTACTATATCATTTAACACCGCATTTGCTTCTCATTAAAAGACACAAAATTTGACTTAAAATTGATTCCGCATACTGAACTTTAAAATTCTGATATTAAAAGCTGCTATTTAACACTCAATGGACAACTGCAAATTTTTCTCCAAATTTTCATTTCAACGATATTTACTGAGACACCCGTATCCCTCTGACTGTCAATAGTTAAATATTCAACAAAAACTCTCACAACTTTACATATTATGATTCAAATCTGCACCTAAAACAAACGGCATTTGTTTTCATTGCATTAAATAGTTGCTGTTTGGAGTCCCTACTGCATATCTGAGGTGGGTTGAAAAATAAAAATTTGGGTTTGAATTGAATATCCTGAAGAAAAAGATTTCTAAAATATAAACTTTAACATTCTAGTTAAACACCTGACAAACTCAACATAAACTTATAACTGCAGATAGTTATATAGAAAGCAATTTTGAACAAATAACGGTGCCTCATGAACAATACAATTCACAAAAAAACCAACTTTCCATTCCATCAGTTATACAATAAATTCAGCGTCATCTTGTTTATTTTCATTTAGGATGATGAAAAGAAAAATTCATTGGAGTTCAATTGGGAATTTTTTTCGATGTTTTTCTTTTATTTCCAAGAACCTGATGAATCTATGATCGAAAAACAACTTTTGATCTAGAAATTTTCTTAAAATATTTTCACAAAAATGAGTCATTAGTCCAAAAACAACTTTTAAAAAAAAAGTTTATTACCATGACATGGTTATACAAAATGTCCAAAAATATAACTACTATCAGAAATATCTTAGCCAATTGTTTGATAATGAACCTGAATTTTGAAGCTGCTTATCGAAAAGCTAATGGCAGACTTCGCTTTTTACAAAGAATTACACAACTACTCAACAAAAGAGGATTGATTTGATTGAAAACAGAGCAAGGTTGATAATATCTCACAAAATACCATTACCAAAAATTTACAATTTGATAAATGTCAATGATTGCAAAACTGTTCCAAATGTATATTGATGACAATATTTGCAGTGGTTTTAAATCATAAACGAAGATCACATATAATCTCATGCTAGAAATTAAATCACATAAAATCTCAACTCGCAATAACAATTTCATAAAGTACTTATAAGAACTTCCTAAAGTAAAACTAAACTATGCAAAATACAATTTTCATTACACTTGTGCTAAACTATAAAATGATCTGCCGTTAAATATCAGGCAAAGCATCAGTTATTCCACCTTTTAAAAGAATATAGTTTTTAAATTATTTTTTTCTTTTTTTTATTTTATTATATTTTTAGTTTATAACCATACTATTTATATTACTGAAGTTTTTTATCCTGTATAAATATTTTTAATAGTAATAATAATATCTGTTGTATGGAAATTCTCTAACATAGCTTCTAAATGAACTAATTGCTTCTCAAAAAACAAAAGCTTTTTAGGACAAAGATATTCTGATGTAAGACAAATGAATGCTAGATGATATCATCTTTTTTACTCCCAGTAAATATGACTGGCTCTGTTGTCCATCAAGAAATAACATCCTTGCATTCATAATCATCTTGTTTCATATTTTCATCAGCTGAAAATTTATCTTCTTTCTGTTTGATCTAACCCTTGCTATCACATTGAAACCAAAACTTCAATCGATAATTCCGTGGTTTTGATTAAATGTTTAAACGATTAAATGTTTTGATTAAAATCAAACTTTAAATTTAGTCATATGTTTATCAAAACTTTGTTCAGCTGAATTAGGCATTGCTTTTGGAAAAACTGATAAGTTATTATCTGAACTTTATTGGTTTAAAAATATTTGATTGTGAGATATTTTTTATTTCTGTTAGTTTTATTTGGATTTTTGTAAAATATAGAAAAACTTCTGGTTTAATGAATGCATAAACATTAATTGATCTAAATATGATTTTCTTATTGGTCAATACAAATAAAAGCAAACTAAAAACATTATATCAAATATGCCTTTGAGCAATATAACACTGGAACTACTGTAGAATTTTTTTGTGGGTCACATAAAAGACCATATATTTTTTTTTTAAAAGAATCTAACATCCATAACAAAATTTTTCTACTCATTCAAAAACAACACAAAAAACTATTACCTGCCCAAATTATCTGGAATACTAAAGTCAGAGCCTTGAGCAATCAACGTCAATGCAATTTTTTCATACGATTCTGAGATTGCTAATAATAGCGGTGTCCTATTATTATCGTCCTTCAAATCCATTGGACTGTTGTTATCAATCAAAAGTTTAACACATGCTACTTCACCACTCGCAACTGCGTAATGTAATGCTGACATCTTCTTACAGTCAAGTATGTCAAGATTCCAACGACTATAATCAAGAAGTTTCTTTAACATGATAACATCTCCATTAGTAGCGGCAAGATGGTAAACAGTCTGACCTAAAGCAAATACTCATCATAAATAGCTAAAATATAATCTAAATTTCTAAAACTAAGGGTGTTCTTCTGAAATAAGTAGAAAGTAAGAGAAGGTAAACTTTAATGTACTCAAAACAGACATTATATGGGCAGTTTGAGACTCAAGTGCATGACTACAGCTTTATCAAAGTGTGTTATGTTTCAAGTGGCACTAAAGTAAACCTTTGTGCTAAGTAAAAAATTAGTTTTGATAATGCTCTGAATAGGATTGAAATGTATAGCATTAGAATTGCTACAATTATGGTCATAAAATTTTGAGAAAACAAAACAAAACTCTCGCAGAAATATGCATTTGTGAAGTAATGCTAAAGGTTTTTTTGTTTTCACTGAAACAAATTTTAACAGTTATTATTAGTAATGCAACGATGCCTATATTTAATGGCTTCTCACTTGACAAGGATTTGATTCATGGTCTCTAAAATTCAAAATTCTAAAGCTCAAAAATTAAAAGTCTAAAAGTAAACCTGAAGTTCACCCCCTGGGGATACCTAAACTATAGCTTTAGAACACTTGAGATGTGGTTAGGTCTCAAAATTCTTGCAAACCTTTGAAAAGTCTGATATGCCATGATGACGATGCGATTTGATCAAATTAATTAAATTAAAATTTTTAATATTCTATAAATTTAACTTTTCACAATTAAAACGCCAAATGAAAAATGAAATCGAGGCTATCACGGCTTCAACAATTTCTGCTAAATATAATATTAATAAAGTAGTAGAAAAAGTAAAAATGTATGAAATAAATTAGCAGTTCTAATTAACAACCTTTTTCTTTTTCAAAAGGATTTAGAATGTTATGAAATGTGTTACCGAGGTAACATGTTTTCATATCTTTTTTCTAGCTTTTTATGTTTAACTTACAGCGATCCAAACAGGAACGTAAAAATTCTGCTAATTCTGAAAAAAAAAACAACTCCATTACAATATTAGCAAACAAACCTACCTAAACAATCCTCTGTAGAAAGATCTGGATGTTCTGCTAACATAAGGTCTACACATCCCATAAGACTTTTCTTAACAGCAACATGCAGCCTACAACATATTTATATAGTAACTTATTTAACTTGTACAAATACTCCGTGGAAATAATATTAATAATATAATATAATATTGGTATTCAAGTACTTGACAAAATTTCAAAAGTATTATTAGAGCTTTCAATATTTTTCAAAGAGTATCACCATAAATAAATGATTAAGCCCCCAGGGGCTTATTTGTCAAAATAAATTTTAAAGGTGGGGGTTTAATCAGGAGGGGGTTTATTTGGGAGAGGGCTTAATCAATCATTTAAAGTACTCAGCAAACACAGATCAGGAGAAGAATATCTAATGTATACAAATTTATAGAAATTATCAAAAATTGCAATAACTTGCAAGTAAAATTTATTAACAACCAAAAAATCGTACATAAGAAAGTTTTTGTTGGTAAGACTGGATTGAAAGGTTGAACAATCACCCAAGAGCCATGTGACAGATAAAAACGAAAAATAATTAGCCATTAGAAAATGAAAAGAAAAAACAATTTGATATATGAATTATGACTATATAAGAAACTAAAGGTTAGCATCCAGACTGCTCAATTTTAACAAAGAATGTTACTTAATAAGTTATACTTGGTTTTGTGTTAAGAATCAAAACAATCTTAACTCAAAATTGTGATAAAAAAGCATTTCAAGTTTGAATCCACGCCATCAAAAATAATAACAAAAAGATATTTTCAGTATTTTTACCCCCTTTTACCTAAAAATTTAGCTTTAACAAGTACTTACTGCGTTAATCCTTAATCGTAATCTCAATGTGAGAAATTGAAAAAAAAAAAAGCTAAAGAAAATATCTCAATTTAAACTTAAAAAAATTGACATTTGACTTTGGATTTTTCAATTAGTTTCGTTCGTCTTGTTTGATTCGTTATGTTTCATTTTATATTTTGGATAAAATTTTAAAGAAATATTGAGCCAGGTAATGTTTTAACACAAACCATGATGGTGACATTAATTTGTATTCAATAGCTAATTTAAATGACTGTAATAAAAGACACAGAAATAGATGTTTCACTTACGCCGTCTCACCATCTCTGTTGAGTTTCACACATGAGATGCCTTTTTTACTAAGAATATGTCTAAAAATAAACAAGCTGTACAAGTAGGATTCAAAATAAAAAATTCATAAATGTTGAACTGAATGTTTTTGGCAAGGTATCAATCAAAACACAGCTACAGAATTTAAGATAATGTAAAAAATCAAAAATAATATTATCTTCATTAAGCTAAGTTTTTTATTGGTATAAGGCGAAACCAATTTAATTGCTCGTTCTGTGGGCGAACTAACGATAAACATAGGGTCGGCCAGTCAGCACATTTAAAATAATAATATCATCAAAAAATAATGGTCAATAATAACAGTAACTGAAAACACGTTTTTACCCATGGATTTGTGTTTCAAAAGTTCATTGGTAAAGTATTAGATAACAAAAACAATACAATATGCATGTAGAAAATACTACATTTAATTATAAAGCTTTTAAGACATGCCATAAAACCATATTTTATTAAAACCCCAGACCAGATTTTGCTGACTTAAGGTCCAGTACTGCAAAACAAAACTTATAAAATTCTTATTAAAGAACACAAATTATGACCTTTTGATCTGGTGCAAAATTTCAAGACAAGTAACAAATGGTTTTAAAAATATTACCAAACAGACATTATTTATAGCACACAGATGACTTCAACAGTGGTAAAAAAAAAAGAAGCCTTTTTTAAAAATAATTACTCTATCAGAAAAAGTTTACGTTCCAAGTTCTTCACAACCTTATCGCTACAAATTAAATGAAGTTCAATAATTATTTCCAAACTACAAGAAGTATTTCCAAATCAATACATTGTAACTACATATCAATAAGGGAATTTTAATTCCCCAACATTTTAATTACTACTGTTTTACAGGCCAGAAGAAACTCTACAATGTATCCAGAACTTGTTCTATACATAATCACCAGTTTTTTTTAATTATTATGTCAAAATTTAGACTAGTAAGCCAAGACAGCATTCATTTGCAATAAGATCTTTACCCAGATCAAATTTTTCTTCAAAGGAGAAATTTTCTACATATAACACAGATCAGTTTCAAAGGAATGAAAAGTTTTGCACATTTTCTGAAGGTCATAACAATTTTTACTGATGATATACAAAGAAAACAACTCACTTTTGACGAAATGGAGAAAAATTTAAGGTCCAAAAAAAAACTTACTTTAACTTAGGAATATCTAATCTGTAAACACACTCAAGCAATTTTTCATCATATTTTGACCATTCATCCTAAAAAAAGAAACTTTTTATAAGCTATCTAATTTTAATTTTTTTATAAGAGTGAAATTCTTTTTCAACACCAATCATTCAGTCAATGAGGGGTTTAGCCAACACCTAAATTGCTAATTCACAATGTCATTTTGATGTTAGAGGAGCGCGGTCTAATCTTATGATGTTATTTTTCAAAAAGCAGGCGCGTTAACTAAATAATTTTAAAAATTAGCCAAGCATGTAAAGATTGTTTCACATTCTTTATAACTAAGTTTGTTTCGAACAATTTATATAACACAAGCATGCTAATGTTGATTCACATATTTTTTATATATCTAAGTATTATATCATAAACATAGCTAAACATGTCAACGCCAACTAAAAAATTCTATAAAAGCTGATCATCTGAAATCTATAGAAGTCTGGATACTAAGTCTTTAGAAGTCTGGACACTAAGCCCTTTAGAAGTCTGGATACTAAGCCCTATATAATTTTGAAAATGGAGGATTTGCTAACTACCTGAATAAAACAATCTCAACAGTATTTTTAACAGAATCAAATCTAATAAGAAAAATTCCAAAATTTGATCAAATTAGCCCTAGGAGGTTGGTGCCCGCCCCATATTTTAAAAATGGCTAATATTATAAGATCATCAGAAATAATATTTTAAAATAACAAAAAAAATTGTTCAAGATAAAATTCAAAGAGTTAAGCAAAAATTACAAAAAAATTTGCAAGATTTCCTTGAGAAAAATTTAAATGTCATCCCTAAGTTTTTATGGTCATCAGTGAAGAGAGGAGCCTTGATCAAAATTTCGCAACGCGGTTAAGAATTTTTTCATCCCTACTTATTGTAAAATAATATTAGCAAAACACTTAAATTGAATAAATAATAACAAAAAAATGTTCAAAATGAATAAAACACTTAAAAAGCATTATTTATTATCTGAACTATTTACAAAACTCATCATACTTTACAGAAACGGGAAATATGTGGGTTCATTACCAAACATAAGGAATCAATCAGGTGATACCTTCACAAAAAACAGAAAAAAAATATTATCCCCGCTTCTAATAGGAAACTATTTTAAGCACAAGAAAACTTATAACAATTAATTTATTAACAATTGAAATCAGAAATTTTTTTAACCAATAAATGAAATCCTAATGCACTTTGAAACAGTCAGATAAACATCTAAACTTAGGAGTTTGCATTTGCCAGGCAAATCAGGTAGATCTTATCATTATGGCTAAGAATATACTATTTGATGTGTTAAAAAAAGGATTTTTCTCACCTTTGTTTTAGTATTTTCACTAAGAATAAATTTTTCTTTTTTCCTCTTTGATAAACGTAAAATACCTCGCTGCATCATGGCTGAGGTGTGTCATACCCAGCACTGACAGCTATTCATTTTTTAAGACAAAGTTTTAAAAACTAAAACATCAAACATAAAAAAAAAAAAAAAAAATCAGCTATATTTAAAAAAAACATTTAAATAGTATTGTTATTGAAGCTAAACAAACGTCAATCATTCAAGAGGAAGGATAACTTTTATTATCTCCGTAACAATAAAAATTTTGTATTTTGCATCGTTTTAAAGACAAAAAGTAATTTTATAGCACCATTTCAACTGTGTTCTTATATCTACCATGATGTAACTCAACGATAGATATTCAAAATAATTCACTTTGTAAGTAAAAAAATTTTTCTTGTGTAATTTCAAAAAAAAAAAAAAAAATCAAATTAACAGTTTACAATTAATATGGTGTCAAAATTTCAATAACCTGCTAATGCAATTTTTTTTCAATAAAATTCTTCATTTTTTCTTTCTCCTTGCCAAAATATCAGAACAAAAATTAAAGATAACTCAAAGTAATTTTTGCTATCATATCTGCAATGCAAAAAGTACAGAAAACCGGATGGATGTTAAGGCAATTGATTTTTTTTTGCTGAGAAGTTTGATTCTTTGTGAGAAAGCATCAATCAGAAATAAGGTATTAAAAGAGGGATTTCTGTGTATGATTTAGAAATGCACGGGTAAAATCCGAAATTCAATACTTGCAAAACTTTCACAACATTTCCTTTTTTTGGAAATTTTTTTCCAAGATTCACACTAGGAGTATATTTTTAAAAATCACTAATTTAAATGAAACGTATTTTAGATGCATCTAGGGTACCCATTTCGGTAAAATTACTGTTCTTAGTTTGAGTCTGATACAACAATTTAATATGATGACATCAGCCTTTTATATAAAATACAGATTTATATTTCCTTAAGAGGACCAAGGATTAGTTACACAATTTTTTTAAACAAGTATTATAATGAAGGATATTGTCAGTTTTAGTATAGCTTAAACTTTAAACCAAAAATTAATTAGAATTTAAATATCTTCCAAAAATAAACAATTTAATAATTAACCATGCTAACAATAAACTACTGGTTTAGCTCCAGATACAAAATTCCTAGTATTTATCATTCAAATCTACTGGCAAGACTATCTTAGCATAAAGCTTTAAACATTTCCAAAAGGAAGTTTAAAAGGATGCAAGGTTAATAAACAAATAGAGACTTAAAACAACATCACATAAATTGAATAGTTATGTAATACTTTAAAACCATTGTTCATACAAAACCATACATTACTTAATAGTAAATCTTGACAAAAAATTTGATGAACTCTTCTCATAAACAAAGAACTGATATGTATTAAAATCTATAATAAATCTATAATAATTTGTCTTTTTGAGGCTTTTACTTTAAAAAAAATAAAATTGATATAACCCTAGTTTTCATGATTTTTTAGAGATTTTCAGGAAGATAATTGGATTTCCAGTAAAACTCTGAGAACAATCAAATTAATAAAATAAATGGTTTTTAAAAAATTAACCAAATGTTTTAAAGTCAGGTTGATAATTCTTAAGAAATATCATTTCTGAAAAATCTCTGATTTCCAATTCCTAAATTTCATTTTATGCAAAACATTTTAAAAGTTTTTTTTGCCTACTCATAAAAAAAAAACTAAAACGTCTCGCTTCATTAATTTTTTTTTAAGTCACTTCCTGAAAGGCTAAAAGTCACTACTAGCCGGAAAGCTAGAAAAAGAGAGACAAAGATAAAGCAGGCCTTACACAAACTGAGAAAGATATTGATTGACATTAGACTTAAAGGATTGGAGATCATAATCAGGAAAGAAAAAAATTGAAAGCAAAGAGTTCCATAAGCAGTGATTTTGTTGAAAACATAGATTTTAAGTTTTCCATTGGATGCAAATAGTAAATATGTCCTCTGAGAAAATGTTACTAACTATTTGAAATAGCATAGCTTTTTTTATCAGAGGATAAGTTCATCATTCCAAGAAATCTCCTTCACTTTGAACTTTGAATTTAAAATAGTTGCTTTGTAAAATTATCAAAAATTTTGAAGTGAAATGTGACACAAAATTGATATTTTTTTCCTAGAACTCACTCTTTATGGTAAAGAGAATCATTTTATACCTGTTTGTTTAAATCTTTGATGAAATTTAGCATATCACTGTAAAAATTCGGAAATCACACCAAGTTACCTATGATGCCATTATGTTTTTTTCGAAAGGTAAAAATTATTTTATAAGCATTCTATTACACGTATAGTGATAGCATTTGACTTTGATAAAATATGTGATACCAGAAATTAATATATTCCAGTAAAATAAAGGTATTTTTAAAAACGAGCTTCTTGTAATAAAGTTTAAACATGTTTGGTATCCACCTCTTCAATACATAACTGTTCTTCAAATTGGATATGTGCCATAAAAATAAAAATAAAAAACATCCATGAAAGCAAAAATCACAGCCAGGAAATACATTTACATTGTAAAGTCGTCATTGAATAATCACTTAAGGACACTTTTTCAACAACTGTGTGACTATGTTTTTTTAATATATTTAAATCATGATTTCAAGATTTCTATATTTTTTCTTTAAATAAAATAACTTTTTAATTCTTTTTGATTAAAGCATATATTTCACCTGCAAAGAAGAGCAAAAATATATTTCACCTGCAAAGAAGAGCAAAAATATATTTCACCTGCAAAGAAGAGCAAAAATGTATTTCACCTGCAAAGAAGAGCAAAAATATATTCCACCTGCAAAGAAGAGCAAAAATATATTCCACCTGCAAAGAAGAGCAAAAATGTATTTGAATGAAAAATTGAGATTTAATTATGTTCAAAACTCAAAACTTGCAAATTAAAAATTCAAGTTCTGAAAATGACATAGCCTACAGGATATCCATTTGTTTGTCTGAAAACGATTTTGAAGGATTGCTCCTATAAACATAACTATAGCCCATAACTTTCTGAGTATACAATACTGTGCAATCAAAATATAATGGAATATTGAATACATATGTTATCCTATTAATAAATCTCTAGATAAAGCAAGTTGTCCAATGTTTATGATTTAGGGATTAGATTTAAACAGATCAGCAAGCTTTGCTTTTAGTCATATAACTAAATACTATTTTTGTGTGTGTTTGTGTGTGTGTGATATTTTAGATATAAAAGAACATCAACAAATTACAGTTATCAAACCAAAGCTTTTATTTTTATTAAAGAAAGGACAAGACAATAGAAAATAAGCTTGTGCAGCCTTATAGATTGAGCTGTAATCTTGTACAAATTTAATAACAATAGGATCATGTAAACTTAAGATCTTAATTCTACTATATAACAATGAAAGTGTGAGTTTAAAAATAATTTTACAATTCATTCTATGAGAAATAAGAATATTACAATCTAAATTATAAGACAAGAGTAATTTAGAAAATATTTAAAATTATTATCAAAACGCTGCTTTAAAACTGCCATAAAACATACTTTTCTACATTACTCAATATATAAAATTACAATTAATATTGATTACTCTAAGACTTAGAATTAGCTTAAATTTTCTGAGATATAAAACATAATACATAACAATGAATACCAGGCATTAACATTAATTGGCAGATTTTTTGAATGGCAGATTGAGCAGTAGTCTCATTATAATATGAACATCAATTTAGGAAATAAAACTCAAAAAACAAAGTTATATTTTTACAAATTAGATTGTTTAAAGATTTTATGACAGCAAAACATCAACAAAATGGCCATCCTTTTAAACTTTTATTAATACATGTAACGTTCTTTGCCCATTTATTGATTTAAGCAATAGGTAACTACCTATTTTTGCGTCTTCTTATTTACACCAATACAAATGAAGCAAATCAATATTTCAATTTTATTAATTAAAAATTATTTATATATATATATAAATATTTATATATATATATATATATATACATTTCAAATTTTTTTAAAAAGCAACAATTTTTGTTTTTGCTTAGAAATTTTTATTTTATTATTCTCCTGTTTAAGTAATACAATAACATAACACTTAAACTTTTTAATGAACTTGGGTTAATAAAATACATTTAGATATGTAAAGGGATTAATGATCATTTTGTTGCTATGAGAATATCAGCTGGTCTTAATTTAATTACGCACATAAAACAGTTCCAATACATATCATCCAATATATATGCATCCAAGAAAGAAACACGGAGACCCTCATCAAGTTAAATGTGTTTTTGAATAATGTTTATGAGATACCTCTGTAAAAAATTTGATCATAGACCTTACACAACATACATCCCGCTTGTAGACAATTGTTTTGCTCAAACAGAAATCTTTCTAAGCTATCCTTAAAATATTTACCAGAATTAATTCTTTCTAAATGTGTACACGACTTTACTGAAGTGTATCTAAGATAGACTTTTGCTCAACTCATCTATTAAGAATATCATAACTAAATGTGCCAGGAAATCCAACAGCTATGAGTGTTGAAATAAACACTATAACCTGACTTGGATGTAAATTAAGATATGTAATTGATATAAAAACAACACAAATTTTTCTTCTTAATAAAATATCATACTGCTGTTGTTTTTTTTTTCCATACTAAAAATATACCAATTTCAAAAAATAAACCGTTATAATAAATAAAAAATTGTACTATTGGTTACTGAAATTGGCTTCCTCAAAAAAAAACAAACCATGGAATTTTTAAAAACAATTATCATAAAAAGTATTTCTCAGCCAAAATAAATAGTAAACACAGTTAGACAGTTTTTGTTATGCAACATAGTAGCATTAGCACAGTACTAAAGAACATCTTTAGCATAGTTCTTAATACAAATAAAATATTAACTTTGTAGGAGCTATAAAAACGAAATCAAAAAGAAACCACTGCGTTTTTCTACTTTTTAACGCAAGGATGCCTAAATTTCTGCTGAATCTTGATATATTCTTATATATTATAATGTATAAAATATATTTATAGATATATTTACTTTCAAAAATATTTGTGCTTGTCAACTCAGGCATTAATAATTAAAAAGATATAAAACGCATGTCATGAGTTATAAAA
>JAUZNK010087294.1:308-12342 GCA_035046665.1 Euphysa ruthae | reverse complement strand
TAATTGGATTGCAGTAATTGGATTGCAGTAATTGGATTGCAGTAATTGGATTGCAGTAATTGGATTGCAGTAATTGGATTGCAGTAATTGGGAAAGCGAACGAAAGCAAAGAAAGTAAAATAATACACAACTTCGACTATATATTCAAGTTTTTGCCCTTAAAGTATACGTTTAAATTGAGAGCCAACACATTTCCTAAACTATATACAACCAGTAGGACCCAAAAGTTCTGTCCTGATATACATAGAGCTCTCATTTGAATGCAAGTAAAGTAATATCTTGAACGCTTTACAAGCAAGATTCGTCATAAGAAAAAATCTATACATACTTGGTCTGAAATTTTAAAACCTGTACATCTATAGTCTGAAACTTAAAAACCTGCACATATGTGGTCTGGAATTTTGAAAACTGTACATGCGTCTGGTTTGGAATTTTAAAATCTGTACCTGTCTGTTCTGGAATTTATTCACCAAATAGTTTTAAAATAATTCATCATGAGTTGCTAAAACCAAATAGCGGAAGGAGTGACTGGTTTAATCAGTTATTTTTTATTAGACTAACTTTCATAGTGTGACACAGGCTTTATTGACAGTAATCGCTAAAGATAATTTTTGACTTATATTTCTCTTCACAGGAACTCTGCAATGCGCTTCGATATAACAAATATATAGAAACCTTGAATGTAGAATCAAATATAATAACTATGCACGGAGTGATAGTAAGTAACTAGAATATTCATTTCGATAATCCCTTTTTTTATCAACATTTGCATTACAATTGCTTGTTATACCATATGGGTGCTGCTATATCACATAAGCACTGTTATACCATATAAGCGTTACTATACCATAGAAACGTTGTTATACCATATAAGAATTGTTTGTGTTCTTACGAAAAATTGCAACAACCTGTGCTCGGAATTTATAACAAAAGCAAATATGTCGAGAGAAGAAATTTTCTTTTGGGTTTCTGTGAATGTTGCATGTAAAGTAACTTCAGCCAATTTTCAACAACTAAAAACCGCTCCATGTTCACCCATCACTCAATATTCACCTATCACTCCATGTTTACCCATCACTCCATGTTCACCCATCACTCCAAGTTTACCCATTACTCCATGTTCACCCATCACTCCATTTTCACCCGTCACTCCATGTTTACCCGTTACTCCATGTTTGCCCATCACTCCATGTTCACCCGTCACTCCATGTGCACCCATCACTCCATGTTCACCCATCACTCCATGTTCACCCGTCACTCCATGTTTACTCATCACTCCATGTTCACCCATCACTCCATGTTCACCCATCACTACATGTTCACCCATCACTAAATGTTCACCCATCATTCCATGTTTAACCATCACTCCATGTTCACCCGTCACTCCATGTTTAGTCATCACTCCATGTTTATCAATCACTCCATGTTTAACCATCACTCCATGTTCACCCGTCACTCCATGTTTACTCATCACTCCATGTTTATCAATCACTCCATGTTCTTCCATCACTCCATGTTCACCCATCACTCCATGTTTATCCATTACTCCATGGTCACCCATCACTCCATGTTCACCCGTCACTCCATGTTCAACCGTCACTCCATGTTTACCCATCTTTCTAGGCCTAATTTGTGACTATTCTAGAAAGTGTATTTATTTTCATATTTTTGTTTCTATTCTTGTAGATTGCTAACTTTGTCTAAATAAGACATTTGGGAAAGTGATTTGTTTTTTACCAAATTATGTTAATTTATTCCAATTATGTTAATTTATTCCAATTATGTGAATTTATTCCAACGTAATATTTCCATTTTAATAGCCCCTGATGAAAGAAGTGGCACGTCATCCAAGTCTCAGAGAAGTTAAAATTTCCAACCAGGTAATGTTCACACCATATTTTCCTTTTTTATCATGTACACTTTTTGATGAAAAACTTATTGTGGCTTTTTAATAGGCAATAGCAAATTGTTAAAAGGTTTCTTAAAAAGGATAAAGAAAGTTGGGTTGCATTAAAAAATCTATTATCTCTAATCGCCTCAGATTGTTTCATAATTTTTGTGAATTATGTTTTCCCAGCTGAAGATTTTCATACTAAAATCGAAGTATTAATTCAACTATTTTATTTATGCTTTTGATTCTGGTGATTTTTAACGAAAAATATCTTTTTAATTTCAGAAATCGCCGTTTGGTCAACGAGGCGAAGAATGCATGGCGGACGCCATATCAGAGAATGAAGGAATTCTAAAGTTTGGATATTCTTTTATGCAACCGGGACCGAGAAATAAAGCCGACCGTGCAATAATTCGTCATAACGAAAATTGTAAGTACCTCATTGCATAAATATTTTATTTTACATCATGGAGTGTGTGACCACCATATTATTACAGCGTTTAACTGTAATAAAGACAAACCGTAAAAGACTTTTTTTTTCGATTTAAGACCAAAACCTTTGACACCTTATCAAATTTATCTTATGATGAATTTTGATACTGCACAATGGAATAGAATTACAAGACAAGTGATTTTTTTTTTTTCTTTTCTTTTTTTTTTGGATATGATTAATTTAATTAACTGTAGATTTAATGACATAATTTTATGAGCTTGGTCATTTTTTTTCTGACGCTTAAAGGTTAAGGACTATTTTCAGTTAATACATTTTTTAAATTCTCGTCTATCACCAAAAACTTCGTTTTCTACTCTAAAAATGGCAAAAGATCATAAAATTAAGATGTTATTTTTCAATCAAATTGTCAAAAAAAGTTTTTTAGTGGGCCTTCAAAAGTAAACTTCTAGCGGCCGGTAAAATATTGTCTCTAAAATGTTAGATTGATTGGGTCCAAAATATATAATTTGTCATCAGACATTCTACTCAGGTTTGTTGCAGTTAGATTTTTCAGATAAGCCACATTTTATGGGTGTCTTTCAGAAAAGTCACATCTTATGGGTGTCTTTCAGGAAAGCCACATTTTTTGAATGTCCTTGCTAAAAATATCAGTTTAATTTAATTTATAGCTTAGAAGTTAACTGGGTTCAAATAAGTGATAAAAGCGTGATTTATTTTAAATATCAACTCTGTCCGAAAATGGAGAAAAAAAAATGTCTTGCTTTTAAATTCGTTAACAAATGTGATCACAATATAGTCCAAACTATGATGTCTTTGATTACAATGCGGCTTCAATAATTTGCTCTGTGTTCCCAATCTTAGTTTTTGCTCTGTTTTTAACGCTGCATCAATAATTTGTTCTGTTTTACCAATTTCATATGAAAAGTTGGTTTGAAAAAATTTTTAGTGCGGCAGAGAAGACGAGCTGGAGAAACAGTTTATGATTTAAAAGCGGTTTGTAAAGAAAGGGACCCATGGCCGCAACCTTGGATCAAAGTGAAGGGACGAAGGGGTCTTGAAGCACTTATTTCAAACAAGGTAAGTGTTAACAAAGGGACTAGTGCGTGTTTGTGTTATTAATGAAACATTTCACAGTACTCTCCCCGAGAGAACGTTAACACCCCGTCGCCAAAGTTTCTTTGATTTCATGTATAGAAAAAAAAATCAAGTCAAGTGGAAATTTGACTAAAAAGTTTATATAAATTTCAATCGATTTTCTTTTTGTTTGAAATTATCATTGAACTACAGTTACACTTTCATGAAATTATTTAAGTATTGACACTCCAAGACCCAAAATTTTGATTTTGCAATTTAGTCCTTAGTTGTCTGACAAAGTTGTGGATGTAGGCTACTTATTTCGGGGTAAAAAACTACAAGGGCAAGGCTCACCTTTTTTTAAGTTATAGAAAAAACGATATGTTTATATTTTTCTTTCTTACCTAATTTTATGTTACAGACCAGAAGCAAACTTATATAAGCTAACTACTGTATTGTTTTAGACCGATGAACTGCGCCGTATGATAGAATTTGTAATTGAAATTTTTTTGCTCACAGGCCACATAGTTGACTACAATTTTTTATATTTTTTAGGTTACTGACATGGGTCACATGATTGGTGTCGACAAAGATACTAAAAGAGAACCTCGTATACCAATACAAAAGTATGAGGATGCACAGCCATTTGATATTAAAGAGCTGCTAGCGCAACGAAATGCTAAATTACAGGGATCAAAAATAGAGGATCTTGAAAAAGCTCAGGAGAAAAAGCGGAAGCAGCAGTTTAAGGAAATGCAAGATTTCCAGGATAAAGAAAACAAAAAAAATGAAGATAATTCTGCTAAAGAGCTCAAATCTGGCAGTAAGGATCTACCAAAACCCAGTACTCTGAGTAAAGGAAATTCAGATGGAGATAGCGTCAACCCGTTAACTGAGTCAAAGCAGCATGAAACAAAGCAGCATGAAGCAACTGAAAAGCTTGGAAGAGAAACAAAAGCTGAAATAGATAAGGAGCGAATCAAAACTGAAAAAGAAGCAAAGAAGGCAAACGGAAAAGAAGAAAAGAAAGAAGAAAAGGAGAAACAAAACCAATTTAAAGAAAAAGAAACGGCGCGATTAGAAGAGAAAGCCAAAGAAAAGAAACGAAACGAGGAGCATGAAAAAACAGCTACATTAAAAGCTGAGAGGCAAAAAAAAGATGAAGCAATGGAGATAAAACGAAAAGAGGAAGAAGAAAAAACAGCTGCATTAAAAACTAAGAAGGAAAAAGAAAACGAAGCGAAGGAAAAGAAGCGAAAAGATGAGGAAGAAAGAGTAACTTCAATAAAAGCTAAGAAGGAAAAAGAAGATGAAGCGAAAGAAAAGAAACGAAAAGAAGAGGAAAAAAAAGCAGCTGTATTAAAAGCTAAGAAGGAAAAAGAAGATGAAGTGAAGGAAAGGAAACGAAAAAAAGAGGAAGAAGAAGCTGCTGCATTAAAAGCTAAGATTGAAAAAGAAGATGAAGCGAAGGAAAAGAAACGAAAAGAAGAGGGAAAAAAAGCAGCTGTATTAAAAGCTAAGAAAGAAAAAGAAGATGAAGCGAAGGAAAAGAAACGAAAAGAAGAGGAAGAAGAAGCCGCTGCATTAAAATCTAAGATGGAAAAAGAAGATAAGCAAAAAAATGCCAGAGGTTTATTGGGTGATAAGAAGATTTCAAGTCGTCATTCAGAACAAACACCCTTGATAGGGCGTCAAAATAGAAGCGATAAATCCGAAGCTAAGTTGGTAAGTACACCTCACCCTAAAACTGCGAAATCTTTTTGAATTTAATAAAGTTAATCATAATTTAATTGGGTGGAAAGTGTTTTACTGTAATTGTTTGATTTTTTTCTGGCTAGTAACCTCCTTTTTCCGAACTTTTAGAGGTGTCCAGTTGAGATTATTACTGAGCCTCGATAAGTTATAACACTGGCTAGATAAGCAACTTTAATTAACAGTTGCAAAGGTGCGGTGGCTATCTAAATTGACTGTTGTAAGGTTGCGGTGACTATTTGAGTTGACTGTCGTAAGGTTTCGGTGACTATCTGAAATGAATGTTGTAAGGGTGCGGTTATTATCTGAATAATTTTTAATTTTACACTTTTTTACTTATTATGATCAAGTATATCATGGCCAAGTATAGGAATTCCACCTTCATATGAAATTGAGACAAGTGCAGGTACATACGCTAACAGGTTTCGATACTCATGTCTCAGAACTGAATTATATTCTTCTAATTTCAGGTAACAACGAAGCGAGAAGTTGAAAAAGCGAAACCGCCAATATCAGAGGTGTCTGCTATGCGAAGAAAAAAACAACTTGAAGAAAAAGAAGCAGCGGAAATAAATAATTTCTCGTCTATGTCTAAAACACAAAACAAGGATAAAGAATTAAAGCAAAAAGCTGAAGAAGAAAAACTCAAAAAAAGAAAAGAACTAGAAGACATAAAAAAACAAGAAGAAAAAGAAATGCAGGAAAAACATAAAAGAGAAGAAGAACAAAAAAAAAAGGATGAGGAAAAAAAAAGAGAAGAAAACCGAAAAAGAGAAGAAAACAGAAAAATCCAAGAAAAAAAGAAGGCGGATGAGGAAGAAAAGAAGAGAGCTGAAGAATTACCTCGAAGCAGTCGTGGGCGTAGGATGGAAGACGAAACACCAACAGAGAATGGAGTAGATGGACGTTCTAGGAGAACGAGAACTCGACAAGCAGATGATGACGATGTTGTTGTCCGTCGTCCTCATTTAAATCGAAATCGAGAAGACAATAAAGACGACGAAAACACACCATCTCATCGTGACAGAAACCGAAAAGAGGAGAACAATGATGATAGAGAATCGGTCAGATCAAGAAGAGGTAAGAAATTATCAAAAATAACTTGTTGTAAAATAACTAATGTTGTATTATATTCTATGCTTAGGTTTATTAACCCACTCTCCGTGCGGTAGGAGACGGCTTTTTGGCACGCAGCCGCCTTTCACCACCAGTAACTTTTTGACAAAAGCAGCTGTGACGTCGAAACTCACAGCACCTTCCTAACTTTTATTTGGGATTACTTTGGCGAAAATTTTTTATGCCACTGTCCGCCATTTTGAGTTATGAATTATTTCTGAAACCGGTCAAAATTTCTTTTTTCTTTTTTGAATTTTACGTTTTTTTTTTAATTTTACATTCCCTAAGTGTATAAATTTAACTGCTACCTACTCTATCTACTTTTATTGTTGTTTGAAATGTTATAACCTTTTTTTGCTGATGTAAGTGTTTTTAGGTCAGCCGTGATGTTTTTTTTAGTTGTATCATGATAGTGCTTTTTTTCCCTAGTATTTTGCACGCGTAGAAAATATGACATTATATTTTGTGATTTTTTCAAGTATTGAGGGATAAAAGAACAGATTCTATAACAATATCTTTAGAGCGACATGAGAAATTAGTTTTGCAAAGGAAGCATGAAGACTTCATCAAATTTAGTGATGACGTCTTCAAATGATGAAATGACGTCAACATTTTTAAAACCTGTGAGCTAATTAATTGTTAAAAGATAATGAAAACGTATATGATACAAAATTCAACCTGAAATAAACAGACAAAAAATATTTATTATTTTTGACAAGGAAAACTCATATCGGACGTTTATGGTTTGAGAAAAAAACAATGTTGTAATCCAACTAGGTAAATCTGGGTAAGTGTAATGAATCAAAAAAGATTTTTTTTTTTTTTCAAAAATATCCGTATCAAGTTTATAACTGTTCTTAACAATTTCTTTGTAGATTGAGTAATGGAAATAGTGTTTGCACTTTCATGAAATTGTTATGTAAACTCCATGTTGGTTTTTAGTTGTAACTTATTATGTGAGCAAATAACAGTTGTTGGGTTAGACGATGATTTAACGTTACGGTTCCGGTTTTTTGCATGATTTTTTGTATGTTTTACTACTTTGATGTAATCGATTTTATCATTATTTGGTGTTCGAGTTTGGTTATGTTTATGAAATGTTTATTTGGTTTATTTGGTTTATTTGGTTTATTTAATTTATGTTTGTCATAACAGATTTCCTTAAAAATATATTTTAAAAATTCAATTCCTGTTGAAGTTCTTGAACAACAAGTTTTAAATTTTGAAAAAACCAACGAACCAATTAAAGCCAAATTATTAAATGACTAAATGGCACATCCTCTGTAGAGAAAACTGGACATGCTTGCTTGTTATATATGTCTAGAAGGAATCGCTATTATTCTTGTAATCCCTATATACTTATTTCTCTAGAGTTCCATAAATCCACGAAACTTGCACGTCAATTTTGATTGGTCACTCTCAAACGTAGTTCCTCTTATGTTGCCCTGCTTTCTTCTTTTTAGACTACTCTCAACTATACTGTCAGTTTTTGGTTTTTCTCTTTTTCTCAGGATTTATATCTTAATTTATATTTTACGTGCAACTTTACAGTTTAGCTAATTATCTAGAAGCAGTTCAAAACTTTAAGTGCCATCTCTGATAAAAGTATAAAATTCAAATTGTATTAGCTATGCTATTCGATTGTAAAAAGTTGAGTATTACAAAGTCGTCGCTGTGGCAAAGTAATTATCATTGTAAGCAGCGTAGTGTTGCATTGTGATAGTAAGTTTCGTGTGTTCAAATCCACTGGAGAACAAAAGCAAAGCATTTTCGTTATCTCTTGTTGCCGTAGCACGAGTTGGAACTTTAAACTGAGGCACTGCGCGATTTCATGATAAAATTTTTCAGATCTTCTTCCGAGTTGAAAATTTCATAATCGAAAATCGATAATCGAAATCAACATTAAAATCAAAAGCTTTTTTCTCTTTCTGATCTAAATATAGTATAAGTATAGCTTTAAGTTAGAAATTTTAATTTGCGTATCACAAGAAATTTTAGAGAATGTTCCTTGTGGGCGTCAATAATATAATTAAACCTATTTTGGTTTCTATTAGGACGTCAACGAGAAGAGGAACCATCTCGAGAGGGGGAAACTACCAGTTTTCATGAAAACCAGCAAAATGAAGATGTTGATAAACCCAAGCAGCTAGCGAATGACAAAACAAATTTAGGAAACAAAGCTTGGGCCCGTGATGATGAAGAAGTCACTGACAGACCAAAACTGAGTTTAAAAGAAAGAATGGCAAGACGCGGGAGATAAATTTCGTCCAAGGAATAATTCTCTCCTTTGTAGAGAATAAAAAGTTATAGCAGCTAACACGGTGTGTAAATTCAGTTTGCTCGATATGAACTGAAGAGATCAGAGAAATATACTATTTATAGCTACATATCTTGTATAGATTCATTTTGTTTGTAAATCTTTCTTCTAAACATTTTAGATATATAGTTTTTGTAAATATCTAACTTTTCTCTTGTATAGAATGAATAAAATAAAAGAGTTGAAAAATGATAACCCAAATATGTCTGATTTATTTGTTTTCCGATCCTATCGAACTATATAACAAATAACAGCACCTCAATACTGTTTTAAATGTCAAAAACAGCACCTCAACAGTTTTTGAAATGTTAGTAACAGCACCTCAACACTGTTTGAAAGGTCAATACCTGAACCTTAACACTGTTAAATTGCTTATATCTATGCAAAAAATTTTAGTAGTTCTCAAAAAGGAGATTTACGAATTAGGAAATTAAGACTCCAGAGTCTTAATTTTCTAGTAATTTAAGATTTTCACTCATTTTTCCTTAGCGAATTAAGACTCGCACAACTCTACTAGCCTAGCTTATTAGCAACACTTTGCTTAATCGAGACTTCAAAAAGACAAAATATCAAAAAAACATGCTAAAAGTATATTTGAGACATTTTATAATTTTCATGGTTTTTGCAAACTCAGACTGTATGTTCTAAAGACTGGAACAAAAGAAAATAAAATTACAAGTAAACTTTAAGTAAAACTTTTTATGAATCTTGCTTTGCTTTTGGAAAAGGTCGCAGATCTTTTTCGACAATTTCAAATATAATGTCCTTAAATTACATTATCTACTATTACACACCAAACCTTTGCAAAAGTTCCAACTGAAAACACCAACGGAGAATTTGATTGCACGAATGAATTTGAATGTGACGCTATCTTTTTGGAATAAATCTTATAAACAAAAACCTAAAAAAGTTAAAACACGAAAAGGTTTGAAAAAAAAAATGGTGGTTCGTGTTAGAATTTAGATCGATGAGTGATAGAACGCTCGCCATGTATTATTAATTGGGATGGTTTTACAACTGATGCGAGTTTGTATATTCTATGTCAAAGTAAAGACTTGAAAAAAAATGTCCCTCAACGATGAAACCATTGAAAAGAATTTCAACATTTTATTGAAGGCCATGCTGGAAACCACGAGCGTAAGTTTATGAGATTACACCGCTCCAAGATTGTCAAAGGAAATGTTCTTAAAACAATTTTAACGTGGCATAGGGAGTTCTACAAACCTCTTTTAAATGTTTTTAAAAAATTTCCCCAGAAAATGTGTGTGACGAAACGAAAATGTGTGTGACAAAACGGAACGACGAAGACTTACAAGATGAGACCTTGTACAGTTTGGAAAAACTCTTTGTTTTTTTTTTTGTTTTTTGCTGAAATGACACAAAAGTTGATAGCTACTTTCAATCGGAACAACAAATTGCGAAAAACTGTTCAAAATCCAGATAATACAGAACTGCTTATTTGCTACTGTCCATAGTTGCGACATGGAACAAATTGGATTCCATAGCTATCTTAATCAAGATGCTGCAGCAAAAGAATGCATCGAAATGGAAACATTACAAAGAGCGGGATATTCTCTAAACTGCGGTGACCTGCTTTCAATCAAAGGTAAATAGTTCTTTTAGTGTTGAGTCTAAGTAACCAGTGCGAACTATAACATTGAGTCTATACAATAACCATATGGTTTTAGGTTTAAGCAAGTATTTGACTCTTATAAACATTAATTCAACTACTGCTTAGTTAACTTTTACGATCCCTACTTTTTTTTTACCAAAGTTTTTTACTTATTTAATAATCATAGGCAAGAAAAATTGAGTTATACTATAATGTAAAAAAATTATATATTTCTTGTTTTAGACATAGTGGAAGAGAACGATACTTCGTTGAAGCAAATTATTAAAGATAATCGTGCTTATGGTACTAAAAGAAGAGCGTGGAAAGATAAGATACTGGAAGCGATACCACCCGCTTAAATGCAATAACAACATGGAAACCTACCAGAATGTTAATAACTAATCATCCATAAGAAATAAACCCTTCGGATCAGGCGATTGGAAACGTTACAGCTAACGACAACCAATTGGGAAAGCTTTGGTCAATGGTAAAGTATCTGTGAAAAAGTACAGTCTCGTTCCTTCAAACAAAAACAGTTGAGCTCAAGTGAAACGTCAATCCAGTAGTCGTGAAAACTTTGATTATTATCTGTGATCTATTGATTTGCAGAATAACTATTGCCGTTATTTTACTACACCTGCCCTAAAAAATAAAGTATTAAATGTTCCTGCAAAATAAAGTGATGGATGACACCAACATTAAAAACATAAAATTATTAAGTCACGAGGAAACGAAAAGAAGATTGGCAGAGTAATTGAGTGTAGAACTCATATTAAAGATCACAACATTCCATACTGTATCTGCTACGGTGGTAAATGCTACAGCAATAACATAAACCAAGAAATTAATAACCAAGAAGAAGAAGATGCGCTTATGATCAGGGATTGTTTAAAGTGTCATCCAGGAAGAACCATTGACGTATGTATATTCTCCAAATACAGACTTGATTGTTCTCTTCATAGCTCATAGCAGCAAGTACACTGGGAGGATTAGCATGATACTGTCTTCAAGTAAAAATCGCATTGACCGCGGTTAGTTTGAGAAAAATATTTTCCTTAGCATTGCAGGGTCTTCACGCTCTCACAGATTGTGATACAACAGGAGAAGTTCACCAGAAAGGGAAAGCGATGTGGTTTGTTGTTTTATTCAAGGGATGAATGCTTGTGAACGCTTTGCAAAGTTTTCCAACACACAAACACAGTTGAGTGGTGCTGAAGAACTGTTTTCGTCAGTCTTATGTACTGGAACAAATATAAAGAATGTCTCTCGTGCGAGAAGGTTTCTTTTCAAAAAGTACAATGCAGATTATAAGAAACGACCACCGACTAAAGAAAGTCGACTCGAACATATTAAATGAGAAAAACTTCAAGCAACGGTGTGGGGTGCAGCAGCTGGAAACATCATACATCAACAAACTTATTATTATATATTTACCTTCACAACATTTAGGTACCACAATTAGGCATAAAAATACAAAAAATACAACATTTTGATTTTCATCCATTCTAGGTATGACGCTAAACTGGGGTATGTGCTACCTAGCCATATTGAAGACATTTCACGGGTGTATAGGCATTTAACATCTTTGATCCATATCTATATGCAGCTATTGACGAAAAAATACCATCATTGATAAAGCTAATTTAGTAGCAGACTTTTTCTATGGTATGCTATGGTATAGTATACTATGGTTAGATATGCTATGCTATGGTATGCTATGGTTAGATATGCTATGCTATGGTATGCTATGGTATGCTATGGTATGCTATGGTATGCTATGGTATGCTATGGTATGCTATGGTATGCTATGGTATGCTA
>JAUZNK010087283.1:0-12759 GCA_035046665.1 Euphysa ruthae | reverse complement strand
TATATATATATAGTAAGTAAGTATTTATTCACTATCAATAAAAAATTTACAAAATAAATGTTAAGAACATCGTTAAAAAAAAAAAATTTTTACTGCATACCACAATATTTTAAACAACAGGTATTGATAGCAGGGATAAGCACGAGAAAAGCCAAACCCTTATTTTCATTGTGGTCCCTCGATGTATGTTTAATATATAAATATTAAAAATAGTTTTGAAATATTTTAAGAAAGCTTCTTGAAATATCAATTAAGAAAAATTAAAGTAGACTTCAAAATAACACGTATTTTAATTTCCCTTTGTTTAAAAATTTAATCAAATTTTTTGTTTTTATTTCTTGACGATACTTCTGCAAAACTTTTTTCATTTGACATTGAACAAATTTCATAAAGCCATGACCCAAACCATGAATAAAAAAGATTAAAAGTAGAAAGAATGGTATACATATTTTTCAGATAATCAAAACATTAGCTGTAAAGTTACAAGAAAAACAATAGAACAACAATTTAAAGAACAAAAAGTTTAAAACTTTGGAACTTACGTAATTTGCATTTGTTCAGTTTTTTCGTTTTCTTTTCGATTATAAAAATTAAATTTACAGCCTAAAAATATTTTCAAAGAGATTCAGTGTTTTTTTTTTTTTTTTTAATTTGTCGTCCTTTTTGAATTTGAAAAAAAAACTTTGAAAGACATATTAAGAATTATATATCCTTTAGCAAAGTGCTAAATTCATTCAGTGAAATATTAGGTTTTATGTGATTTAAAAGGAAGTGCAAATTAACCAAAATTTTGGTTCAAAAACAAAAAGTGCTCTTAAAACTGGTAAAACGTAAAACGCAGGTTGAACAAAAGTTTCTTCTACACGCAATACTCCAGTAAAGAAAAAATTTGTTTTTTCATAATCAAATAACCAAGTATCTTCTATTGCAACAAACCTGCTTTTTGCTTTCATATAATTTTTCAATAACCAAAGTAGATATATTAGTTGGTATAGGGGTATATTGCTCTCCATATAATTTCTTGTGCTTGCTTTCAACAACAGGAAACAATCTAAACACATTGGAACATATTTCGCTCTGTTGAAATTATTTTGTGGTAAACTTAAAATCTACAGATTAGCGCAGTATGGTGTAAAATAAAATATAAGAGACTAGAGAAACTCCTATAATCTTACAATAGTAACCTAGACCGAACAAGGAAGGATAATATAGTTTTAATATTTTTATATTTAAATTCTTGCATTATATCAGCAAACAACACATTTATAAAAATTATGTCTCTCATGATAAGTTATTCATTTTTTATTGTTAATTTATAACGTTCTTAAATTAAGACATTAAATTTTGCTTAAATTTAGCTTAAAAAAGGGATTTAAATAATTTTTAAAGATTTATTTTACGTTTATGACAACAAAACATCAAAATTTTTTTCAAAAGGATTTATAGAATGGATTTGGATACAAAAAAACACACAACTAAGATCAAGGAAACCAACCAATAATTACATCAATCTCCAAGGGAAATAAATTTTAATTGCCATATCAAAAATAGATTTAAAGGAAATTTGCTTGATGTTTATTTACAGTTTTTTTAGAACTGCCTGTTAAATATTGATAAACAATTACACTTTTTACCTTTGAAAGACAACTTCATTGCTACCACCAACTGTCTCACTGATCTTCTTTCTAATTATGTAAACTGCTCTGAAAGCCATAGAAATCTTCCTTCCAAATCAGGTGCATTTATTCATTATCGGTAAAATAGACGATAAATATTTAAAATATCTATTTTCAGCTAAATTAGAGCAATTTTATGTGAGTCTCAAAACTATTACGAATTTGCGATAACAGATATATTTGTAAACCTAGGCTTCAGAATCAAAAATTGTTTAAACCTGGCAGAACGCAAAAAATATAAGAAACAATATTTCCCAACAGAGATTTTTGGACAAAAATTTTCTTAAAAAAATTGAGCCAGATGTGAGATTTTATTTCTTTTATTAATTATTAATATTTAACTATTTTAAATATTTTATTATTTCATTAATTATTTTATTAATTATTTATTAAATTTTCAGAAAATTTTTCATCTGGGAAGTTTTTAAATGCCTTAATACCTTTTTTTTTTTAATTTTCACAAAATATGGAAACTAATGTTTATTGTTTGAAGATTGATTAACATCGTTTCCAATGGCAATAAAGTGGCTCTCTGGAAACTTTTTTTTGTTTTTATTTCCAATGGAGAAAATCAATGTAAGACCATTTTCTGCACAGGAAAAGTTTACTAAGGAATTCATTCATTTTAATTTAAAAAATATAGGAACTATAAATTCCAGCCGAATGGAAATAAGAAATAACCATTAACACTGGTGGTTGATCAGAAATAAAAAACTATTTAGGATAGTATTTAGAATATTGATTATTGATAAATTAAGAGTAAATAAAACAAAAATTTACAAAATTAATAACAAACTTAATGATCATTTAAAGTGCCCTTACCAGTTTTAAATAAGAAAACAATTTTGTTGTTTTTATGATAAAATACACTTAAAAAACCTTCAATAGACCATTCGACCAGAAAAATTTGAATGCAAGGCAGAGATAAATTGAAAACCAGATTATTTCCAATCTAGAACAATTGTTAATTCATTTATTAATGATTAAAGTTTATTGAGAAACATATCTAAAATTACCTTAACACCCGTTTTTAATCAAAATCAAAGTTATCAATCAAAATCATAAAAACTGTTTACTTCCTTGATAGACCAATAGTAGCAAAATACAGAATTCTTTTGAACAAAAATTTAAAAAAAAGTTCTTCGCATGTTAACAAATTAGTTCAAACACTAAAATAAATAAAGATATATCTATCTTTATTGGGCATCCTATTTTAATTAGGTATAAGCAGTAAGTCATCAAGTATGTATTACTGACATGCTTGTTAAATCAAAACGCTAATTTGAGTTTAAGTTTATAGACTTTTCCTTATGTCCTCTTAGAAAAATTTATTTTCCATGACTTTGAAGCTAAATATAGTACAATTTTTCATGACTCGCTAAAAAATAAAATCCTTTTCCTTGATTTATTTGTCTCAATGGTATAATGCCAAAGTCACCATGAAATCCTTAGGTGTTGATTATATAAAGAATCTCAATTATTGACTGAGATTTTAGGGACAGAACTGAAAATATTACTCCATCTTCATTTTATTTTTATAACTGACTTGGTAATTGTTCAGACACAATTTGACATGTATTATACAATTATAAAATCCTCCCAAAAATCTCCCCTCTCCTGGAAGAAACTTGATCCGAAGGACTACAAAAATACTAAAATCTAGCTTAGTAAAATAAAGTTTCAGCAAAAATTTTTTTATTTAATCACTAAAATATCACACATGGTTGAAATTATTATAAAATTAACCTTTATTATCAAAGAAATTATCAAGGAAACAAATAAACTTCATCAAATACAAGAAAAATTAGACCTAAAGTTTTATAATACTTTATATATTTGATTACTAATGAAAACATCAAAATAATTTTTTCCCTGCAAAAGAAAGCTTATACCCTTTCAGCATACCTATCAAAAAATCTATTTGCAAATGCAGTCATTTCTTTTCGGTATTCACAACATTCAATCCAGGAAGATGGAACATCACAAATACCATAAAAACTCCCGGCAATAGCTCCACACATTGCTGCAATGGTATCAGTATCTCCACCTATCGAAATTGAAAAAAGAACAGCATCTTCAAAGTTTAAAGTGCTTAAGAATGAATATATAGCTGCTGGTACAGCTTGCTGCGCAGAAACATCACGGCCTAATTGTTCAATGACAAACTTTACATCATTTTTTCCATTGCTTTCTTTGCGTATATGTAGAAGATTTTTTATTGTATAAAGTTGTTGTGTAAATAAAAAGTCTTTAGAACGTGTCCATGAATGTAGCGGATCATCAGTTTTAAAGTCGCTCATTCTAAAAACAAAGTTGTATTTTTATCATCTAAACACAAAGCGGTAGTATGGAAATTGGCAATATAACATACACACTCATATTCAGTTAGTAAAATATGAATGTGCTATTTAAAATGAAAAAACAACAAGAAGCATCACGATACCTGGAATATGAGGTGATTTCATAACTTTCATCAAGAAGTGACAAACTCAGGAAATAAAAAAAGGACTATTTTTCTATCATTTCCACAAAACCAAAATGCTGCTTAAAAAAGAATCATTAAAATTTCATTCTTCATGAAGAAATGTCAAATTTAGGTACAACAAAGATAATAAAGTTTTTAAAGATGTAAATATGGATAAAAAAAGGCCTCTAAATTAGTCCAAATTTTCAAAATGCACTAAAAATTAGCATCCGGAAAACATCTAAAATCACAGTTTGGATGAAATAGTACCATAATTTGGCTCATTGAGGAAATAATGAGAGTCTTCGACCAAAGTAACTTCATCAAAATTGAATAAAAAATATCGATATAAAAATATATACAAATGCCTAAATTTACCATAATTGGGCAAAAAAATATATTTTGCTCAAAAATTCTAAGCTTAGCTAGGTCAAGAAAAAATCAAAAATTTTCCCGATACTTTTGGATTGGGTACAATGACTGTTAAAATTGTCAAACAAGCAAATGTGTTAAAATTATCAGAAATTTTTTGCTGTAGCATTAAACCAAATATTTGACAGAAACATAATTTTTTTGAAAAAAATGGAAAACTACTTTTTTTTAACTAAATTAGTCCAGCTTATCAGGGGCAATCACACTTGACTAGCTGACATATGCTCAAAAAATCATGCATATAGTGGCCTGATGAGTGTAATAGAAAATGTATAATTTCAAAAAGCTAAAGCAAAGATAAAGCTAAAGTAATAAACATCGAAAATCAAATTTTAACTTTTACTCACTTTGGGTTTGGGCAAATTAAGGAATAA
The DNA here is from genome assembly GCA_035046665.1 of Euphysa ruthae. Taxonomy (NCBI): domain Eukaryota; kingdom Metazoa; phylum Cnidaria; class Hydrozoa; order Anthoathecata; family Corymorphidae; genus Euphysa; species Euphysa ruthae. Next base: position 7,813 of record JAUZNK010087283.1, on the reverse strand, counting down.
ACTTTAACTGGTATAGTATAAATTAGCTCAATTTCCATGCCAAATAAAAAAAAAAAAAAAAAAAAAAGATTTTAAGCGGTTTCTAAAAAGACCTTGTTTTTCCATTTAAAATATTTAAAAATTTTAGCCTGATTTTGGCCAAAACCACTAAAAAAATAACATTTTAATAATAAAAAAAGATATTACTGAAAGAGATATTGTTAAAAACATTACATATAGATTGAAAAATTATCTAAATTAAAATCAAGATACCAACATATAGAATACCAACATAAAATATACCAAAATGAAGAAGAAAAAAATTAGAGAGATGATCAAAACAAAAATTTGGGAAATCATGTTAGTAGAACTAGCATTACTTGCCCAGGTACAGATTTGATAAAAAATCTATTAAATAAAAAATAAAAAATTACCCTTTTTGTGGTGAATCTTTTGTAAACCTCTCCACAAGTTTCATTTCAGATATTAGCTCATCAATAAATTTAAATGGATCTAAAATACTGCTCTCTAGGTTAAGAGCCTTATGCACAGCTAAAGCTTGCAATATCGCGCCATTATATCCTTGCTTATTGCTATGTGTAAGATAAGCTGTGTCTTTTGCAAGCTAAAATAAAATCAATCACCAAATCAAATCCCAGATCATAATGGTGGGGGTAAAACTAATAAAAGATTTGATCTGTCACCGATTTATCTTAAATCAGTGCCAAAATGGGTAGACTTTCTTTAAATGAAGGCAGCATGATCTATTAAAAGCATTAAATTTACGTTAATAAGACCGGACACCCCAATTTATTGTGTTCCACAAGGCTAAAGTAAGGTAGAAATTAACATGCAAAATTGAAAAATAACCCTGCTTTTCATAAACAAACCAAGCTTCTGAAAACTTCTGTTTAACTTATTGAGTAGTAAAGCAAGTAAATTCTTAACTAAAAAATTAATTCAAATTCTTTCAATAACTCAACAAAACTCAGCTGCAAAGAAAAGGCTCATGGTAATACCAATTTCGCTTCAAAAACAAAATTCTGAAGCAAAGAGTTTTTAACTGTGACTTTTACCTATTGCTTAAAGAAGCCAAATTGATAAAAAAACATTGACTTTATTGTTAAAGCCTATCGGAAATATTGTAGGGCTTTTTACTAAAACAATCATGGCAGCTTTAAAATTTCTTGAGAATGAAACTTATAGCAGAGTATCAGTTTAATCCCACAAAATTCTTAATCAGCTCAAATTAAAACAAACCAAAGCCGGTCAAAAACAAAATTCTAGTACAGGATCCATTGAATTAAATACCATTATTACTTAGTAACTCTACCAAATGAAAAATTAATAAAAAGTAATGGTAATATCAAACTCACATAATTCAAAAACTCATTTAAGTTAAACGAATTATTTGGTATGTTTTTACTGAACATTTTTGAAGAAACCAAATCAACAGCAAAACTTCCATTTCAAATTTGTTGGTTTCCCGACTCTTCATTTTGCTTATGTTGATTTCCAGACGTTTAAATTTTATTTTGTTGATTTAAGTCTAAATTTATTCTATACATCACTCATTTTCAATATGGTCATGAAGAGAAAGCATGTCGAAGTTACTCTGCAAAGAAAATATGAAACCTAAAAAAGGTAAATTTGGTATTTACGTAAACATTATTCGAACCTTGCTCGGTTCACGTCAATCCCTGAGAGCAACATTTCAATCAATGGTTCAATTCTTTTTTAAAAAAGTCATGAATTTGCTGACACAATTTTTTGTTATCTAACTAGTCACTTTCTCCAAGACTAAAAGCTACTAGTAGGCAGAAAGCTAAAACAAAAGATAAATAAAGTAAATAAATAAGTAGTTATTTTCCCACAAAGAAATATACATATGCTATGAAAATTACAAGATAAGATAATAGACGACAAAAAACAACAACAAGGATAAACATTCAGCTAAAAAAATAAATGGTGACAAGGATAGGAAAAAATTGTCTTTCACATCAATATTTCCATTGTGGTCTTACACAAACTAAAACAAGAAATAAGATAAAGCAGGTCACAAACTGAGAAAGAAATTGGTTGACATTAAACTTAAAAGATGCAGATCATAATCTGAAGGAATGCAATCGGAAGGTGGAAAGTCCCTCAAGCACGCAATAATTTGCAAGAAGCTGGATAATTAAATGTTTTTGTGAAAATTAGGGATCTGTACTTTAAAGGATGGGTGGTAGATGAAAAACGTGTGGTGCTTGAGAAAGTCTTAAGTGAAGGTGCTAATATTTTCATATCATCAGAACAGTGTCCATGGAAATACATGGCAAGTGATTGAAGATTTGGACATATTGATCAGATCAGGACCAACAAGTCTGAGTATACCTTTTTCAATTCAGTCAAGAAGATGATATTTTGAAGCATTGAATGATATCAACCATTTTTCACCTACATTCAACAACAATATGAAGATTATATTATTCAAATCAGCTGACATTTCATCCTTATCATAAGCATTGTATGTCTTTCTTAAGGATGATTACAATGAAGTATTATCCGAATATATAAAAAGCTTACAAAGAATACTATTAGACATATCATTAATAAAAGCAAAAAAAAAGTGTATGTCGTAGAACAGAACCTTGAAAGACACCAGAATTTACAGAGTACCAGTTCAAAGAGTGACCATCACTTTGAAAATGGTTTGCTTAGAGGATGGAAAAATAGGTAAATTTTTTCTTTCTTGTCCTTATTTGCCATTTAGAAATTGTAAATAAAGACAGACAGTGTCAGGAATATTGAGTGTAATTCTTTCCTTTTCCCTCCATAACCATTTTTTTGCAAAAAATTGAGTCAAAAAACTTTCTATAATTAGAAAACTCATGTAATTTAGAGAAATGTCATAGTCCCCTGAGAATTAAAATTTCATGGGCTCCACTGTAGCTAATTTTAGCTTCGAATATGTGCTTCATAATATTCAAGAATTGTTTCATTAATTCAATGGGCATTTATAGCAGTTACGTTTTGGCAAAGTTAAACAATTTTAAAATAATTCAGTTAACAACAATTTACATTTTTCCACCTTACTTGTTAATATAATTTTTGCTTTAAAAGCTAATTTTTTTCTCATTATTATAATTTGACTTTTTGTTAGCTGAGTTGTCTAAACTTGTTTATCACATATTTGTATTGTTTACGAAAATGGCCTAAAAAAAGTAAGGAAAAAACATAAAACGGATTATTTAAACTAAAAATTGTATTCTGCGGAAAATAACGTTAATTTCACATCATGTGACTAGTTCTAGTTTCCAAGAAAGTTAAAAAGAATAAACTCTTAAATTAAATGATTGCAAAAAGCTCTCGTCAAGTATTAAGTTTAGGTTAAGCGTCCTTCATTTTTTATTTGTTAATTTTTAGAGAATAACAAATTATTCCAACTTATTGAACTTGTATTAAGGCAAGCAAACTTTGTAGTAATTTTGATGAATTGATCAGCCTCAAAAAATTATAGGGGTATTTTCCTCAAAACGTTATCTTAATCAGTTAATATGTTCATGTTACATTGCAATGCTAAAATATTCTATTAGAACCCAAAGAACATTACCACTCTGCCAAATTTAAAGGTTACATTTTAAGAATAGAAGTTATAAGTGTCTCATGAACCAATATAGCATATTTCCAATATTTCCTGTTTTAATCGAAAAATAATTTAGAACTTTTCAATTTATAGTCCTAGCAAAATTTTAAGAAATTTTTATGATATGGATCATTATTATTTCAAAATATAACACAACATTTACTGTTTTGAAGCATTATTATGACTAAAACAAGCCTCAGAAATTACCATATGAAAGATAATTGCAAAATTAAAAATTTGATTAAAAAATTTCCGCCATGAAATATAACAAGTAATTATGGAATGCTAATTTATCACACAATAAAAATTTGGTAAACGACATGTGATTTATCTAATATAAAATCAAATTTTTTATATTATATATTTTCAAATTCGAAGCATCCCCATGCTGATGCTTCAAATTTGTCTATATGTCTATATGTTAGCTGCGATATATTATAATTTAAATCAAAATTAAAATTAGCGACCTGACTTTTACCACTAGTAGAAGGGTATCATAGGGCAATACTATATGGTTATAGAAATTTAACCAAATTTTCGTTAAAAAGTTTAGTTTTTATTTTTAAAAAAGATTAACTGAAAATTTAATTTTTTTTAATTCATTTCGTAATTTGAAATATTTAAATATATTAACAATGTAAAGAATAATTTTAAAAAGCCGTAAATAAATTTTATATCATAATAAAAAATTTGTAATCAAAAAAACTTCTCATACAGGTTATTAATTGTGCTAAAAAAAAATTAAAAATTTTAGTCTCTAATTTTCCTACAACTTACTTATTAAAATCTATTTTTCATTTAGTATAAAACCCGAAACCTGTAGTTTATCTTGTCTAGGCACTATTTTCTGCTCATACCCCGCTAAAGCTCACAAAAACCATGAGAATATCTTAAGAACATATGAGCCTAAAATCATAAGTACAGCCAGTTTCAGCTGAAATTGACATGTTGTTATAAAAAAAAAACGTGCACACTTAGTTTTTAGTCACTCCTTCAAAATAGTTAATGAATTAGGCATTATTTTGAAACAGTTTTAAATACAGGAAATACGGTTACGGAAAAAATCAGCACATCAGAGACATGCTCCTAAGCTATGCTAAGATCAAGGAAGATTTCCAATTAATCCAACCGATTTAAATAAGCTCGATATTCGAGGAGAATTTGCAACAACTGGTGGTTTAAATCCTGTTCATTATTTGCTACATCATAATGGACCTGCAAATCAAATGCACTCAAGAGTTGTGATTTTTGCCATAGATGTGGATTTAGGGCAAAACATACAATGTCACTGTCACTATCTATTCATTAGCCAATTTTTCATGGAATATGTGAATCATGGAACAACTCGTTTTACAACAGCCTTGGACATAACAATCCTTTGACATGGTATTGCATAAAAGAAATTCAAAAGCAACACACTAAAGATGAAGCATTCATTGCACAAAATGCAATTGGAGTTCAGCCACGTGTTCCAGTAAACCAAACGTTATGTTGGAAGCAAGTTCAATTATAAAGTTTCTATTTTGATTATAATGCTGGGACAAAAAGTTTGGAGGAATTTCTTTGTGGATCAGCTCTAAATATCTAAATAAATTTAAACCTGACATAGAAAAGTTTTCACTGCCTGAAATGCTGTGTGTTCTTATTTAATTTTAAGATTTTATTTCAAAAGATCGTGATATCCATACCATAAATCCCTGATTAATCCATTTAGATAAGTCCATTTTAAACATCAAAAACACTAAGAAATACTGAAATAAATATCTCCCACTCAAAGCACCTATCTCTCAAAATAGTGTCACAAACCATCGATTAAACAAAAATTTTGGCAAACCCATCCTGGTATTAGAGCAATTTTTGACATATCCTTGGCACATTTTTTTCCTTTTTCGAAAACAAAGTTTTTTTCAAGCAAATCATCTAATTAAATCAATTTAGCGTTATTTTTGCATGTTAAATATTTGTACGAAACTTTTTTATGAGCAATCTAAATGTAAAATAAATCTCGTGTATGCTTCATAACATCATGTATGTATCATGGCGATTCTTATTTTTAAAAATATTTTATCTGTTGAAATAGCTATTCCAAATGGGTGCTTGCTAAATTATTTCTTTAAAAATAATTTTATTGTGGTTCCCTTCCCAATTTTAATTTTAATGATAATAACATTTTTTGGAGTCTTTTTTGGAGGCTCCAGCAACATACAACCTGATATATAATTTGAAGTAGTAGTTTTTACAAAACACATTGATTAGATTCTTAAAAAAATATTTTTGATTAGTATATCCAATCATATCCAACCAATGTGAAATTGTGTAGATGAGGCAGAAGCAATACATGAAATTTCCAGAACATTTAGTTTTAATTTGTTCTGCAAAGTAAATTTTCGAGGTCTTGATTGATTCATAATTTTCATGAATCCATAAGCATAAGCATTGATTTAACAATAAGTCACTTATCTAAATTAACTAGATGTATTTTATTCAACTTACCAAAAAATACCTGTAACAGTAAAATGAACTTATTTTTATTTCAACATCTATTACTCTCAGGCGATGTAAGTCTAAATCCAGGACCTGATCGTGAATATCAGCCAAATAAGGAAATGTGGTCTCTTTTTACAAAAATTGACATAAATTTCATACACATTAACAAAAATAGCCTTCTTTCTAAAATAGAAGAACTAAGTTGCAAAAATATCTAACCTTTATCTAGCATTTGCAAATCCAGGCTAGACGAATCAATTCTAAGTTCAGAAGTAAATAAAGAAGGATTTTCGTTTTCTTCAATATTTTACACCCAAACTTAAAGCGGATAACTTTAGGTGTACTTTATAGGCCACCAACACAAAATAAATTTATCAAGGAACTATTAAATGACTTCAATAAACTTAAAAGTGACAAAAAAGAATTGATAATGTTAGGATTGTTCAATATAAATGTAATGCAGAATGATAAAATGATAAAAAATATTTGATAAAAAATCAAGTTTACAAAGGCATGCTCCTATGCACCCATTGATAAATCAAATAAACAATTTTTATCAACCTACAAATTTCCTACTCGTGTAAAATGCAAACCTTTCACGCTGTTAGATCACATTCTTGTCAATAATACTGAAAAGATATCACGAAGCAGTATAATAGATACTGGTCTGTCAGCCCATCAGCTGACATTTACGAAGGGACCTTACACGATGTAGAATTCCCTCACTATGACATCTTCTCTTATAATAATTAGGCCTTTTCAGATTTTGTGCTAAAATAACAGATGTAATAGAAAATTAAGCTCCTCTACAAAAGAATTATAAAAAACTAAGAGTCAGGAATGATTCAACAGAGAGATTGCAGAGAAAATTGATATCAGCAATGAAAAATTTAAGAAATTAAAAAAAATATAAGCTTCATATTGATATTTATTTAGAATTAAAAAAAGATGTAACTGACTCAGTCAAACAAAAAAAATAATAGAGAACAAATCAACCAAAAATGCAAGTAAACCGAAGGAACTTTGAAAAGAAATTAAGAAACTTGGGTTGCCATATAAACTATCCCAAGTGTCAAATATTTGTTTAAAACAAAAGGACACTAACATTTTTGATCCAAAAACAATAACTGACATACTTAAAGACTATTTCACAAATCTTGCAAGTAAACTAGTATCAAAGCTTCCTAAATCACAAGGTCTTTATGGCAAAGCATTTACATTATCCTAATAAAAAACTTAAACATAACCTCAAGTTTTAACTTTACCCCAATAATACAAGAATCAATTTATGACATACTCAAAACCATTAAAAAAGCACAGGGAATTGACAATATAAATGGTATATTTTTAAAAGATAGAGTAGAGATACTTTTTTTACCAATATCACAACTATGCAATATCTGGATCCCAATAGCGACTTTTCCTGGGAGTTGTAAAATAGCAAAAGTAAAACCTTCATTTAAAACAGATCCTAAGAATTATAGGCCAATATCCCTTCTACCTTTAATTTAAGTTATTGAAAAAGTAGATAGTTTGTAGATAGTAACTTAAGAATTAATTTTGGCAAAAACAAAACTAAAACTATACTTTTTGTCAGTAAATACTAACTTAATTACTTAACTACTTAATTACTTACTTACTTACTCACTCACTCACTCACTCACTCACCCACTTACTTACTTACTTACTTACTTACTTACTTACTTACTTACTTACTTA
>JAUZNK010087272.1:0-12760 GCA_035046665.1 Euphysa ruthae | reverse complement strand
TATATATATATATACACACACACACACACACACACACATTATATATTTTAAATATTGTTTTCAGAGAAATACCTTATGGCAGCGAATTGAGTGTGAATATAAAGAAGGAAAAACCTCTAAGTCTCGTCTTTGCTCTCCAGCAATCGAATCAATGATGGGAGGCTCAAAGACTACTGAATGAGGAAGTTTTACTCATGCTAGATAGCTGAAAACATGGTTTGAATCTAATATAACGTGTTTTTTTAATTTGTAATGTCTTTTATCCCTGAACTGTTACATTCATTCAACACTTGTTTTACTCAACCTTAACATAGAATAAGATAAAATACGGTACATGGCAAATAAAAAAGAATCGATTCCTAATAGAAAGAGAAAGTTACGTGGTGGTGGTGAGGGTGGCAAGGAGAGTGAAAATTAATGAAGCGGCAATGAAAAAGTCAAATGAAAGTAGAAGTGCTAAAAAGATTAGGCTAGATGTTAAATAAGATAACAGAACAGTGATTCTTTCGTTTTTTCATGCATTTTCTTCAGTTTAAATCTGTCTTTTAAAAATATGCATCTTATTGTGGCACTTGTTGAATTAGAACTTGCTCATAATAAAGTGAATCGTATGGGCTTTTTTTTCTGCTTTCAAATGAGTTTTAAATGCGATGTGAATCTTTATCATGGGATAGAGCATGACGAAACTTTTTTTGAAAAAATTTTTTGTGTTTAAAAAAAAAAAAAACTCTTCGTTGAAGAGGGAAATTTGATTGTCGTCAGTACAGAGCGTCCATAACTTTCTTTCTTTCTATTGTGCTTAATGAATAGCGTTGTTTCAAATCCGCTTAATACTTTAGCCATTGGGGAAATCCCACACAAAAATTTGCTGATTAAAAACAGATGGGAAAGAAGTATAAAACTTATTTCCTAGGTTTTAAAAAAAAAATCTTAGGTGGTAAGTTGTGTTTACGTTTGAACATAACAGTAAGAAATTGAAAGATTTTAAGCTATTATACATTTAGGGTATATTCTTTTCATTAAACATTAAACAGAGGTTTTTAGTGAGTGAAGCGGCTTTGATAATTGATTAAATGAACAAACTCTTAATTTTTTGTTAAATAACTTTCAAATGATTTATTTATTGCTGACATTTCCTTTGATATTCGCTTCCAATTTGTAAAAATACATTAAATTCTGTTTTTATTTCTCTCCTGTTATCAGTATTTACATTTTTTGCTTTTAATACATTAGGGATATCATCTTTTTTTCATTATTTTCCACGTATTTTTTGTATTATTTTTATGTTTTTTAATTTGCGATAAGTAGTATGATTTCTCTTTTTTTTCAGTTTTTCAAAGCGATTTTCATAGTTTTTATATCTTATTTCTGAACTCGCTGTTTTTGGTTTTGAAAATTTAATATTCAGTTTCTGTTTTTGTTTTGAAGATTTGAAAGCATGACAAGCTTATTGGCAAACCAAATGGTACATGGCAATTGACAATAGAAGAAAACTGCAACAGAATTTAACAAACAACAATTTTTTTTACGCTATCAGTGAATAATATGCAATCATGCAGTAGCTATAAATGCAGTACAGATAAATTTTCTGTCAACACTATTGAAATTACTTTTGATTTTCTATTGGAAGAATAATTTATAAAAAAAGAAAAAAAGAAAAAGAAAAAAGTGATTGTATGGTAGTATATCGCACACAAAGTGATAAAAATATATTTCAATTTAAAATTAATTTAAAGTTAGCTTGCTGTTCATAAAACATCCTCTTTTGATCAAAAGCATGAAATTAAATATTAAAACAATTTGATGTTTACATTCGAATGGAATGTCAACAGTTTTTTTGTTAAACGTTTAAATAAAATTCTCTGTAGACAGTATTGAAATTAATTTTGATTTGCTTTTTATTTCGTATTTTTTCAATTTAATTATTCTATATTGTTCAAATATTGTTAATAAAAAAATTGACAAGCGAGGCAAAATATGAGGCATGAATGGGCACGAATTTTGGATTCTGCAAAGTCAGCAAAAAAATAAAAACCTTATATGTGCATGGTTATCCGAATTTAAGCATAATCTTATGCACATGTTTTACACGCTTTTCAAACTATTTCTAAGCGATTTGTTAAGACCTAGATACCAGGAAGAAGAAAAAGTTAAAATGTGGTTGAATCACTGCGTTTTTAAAAGAAATCTGGTGTTAAAAGGGATTTTTTCCTTTATAAATGTCTTAATTTAGAATTAATTTTACACAGAGCATAATGACCCATTCTATCTCCGCTCAAGGTGGGATCTAATACACCCTAGGTATTTGACTGATTCATGTTGTTTGATGGAAGGGCCTCTATAGTTTAAACTCAGTGGATCTATTTTTTATTTTAACTTTTATTTTTGATGAAAAAAGAATGCATTTAGCTTCATTTTCTGCGAAGATATGGTTGTTATGGGTAATTTTCTTAACCGCAAGCTCAAATGGAAGCTCTAAGCACACCAAAACCAAACCCGAGGGCCCTTTTGTAACAAATTAGTTCGAAAACTATTTGTTGAGCCGACGTTAAAAATATAAATATGTTAGAAATACGTTGTATTATCCATTTCCATTTCGAAGCGCACGCATAGTTTGTTATCAACAAACAACTCACAAAGGTTGGAAAATTATCAAAGCTCTCACATACCTCGATTTTTTATTTAGCAGGTCTTTACTACAGCTGCGCATATTTCTAAAGCTTATATATTATGGAATTTAAACTCACGCTTTATCTCAAAATATTGCAGGTAGGAATACTTCTTTAAGTCATGCCCAGCATCTTCGTGTGTTGGGGAGGAGAAAACGGGTTGTTGTCAAAAACATAATACCCTATTGTGGTTTTGAACTTCCTGCTGGATAATCTTCCACACCTGTTGATGACAGTCATGTTTCTCATCTGGCGAAGCCCACTTTTTCCAAGTCATGCCATTCTCGTGCGAAGAAGTTTAGCCGAGTACGTAATGTTGTGAGCTATCCCAAACAGGAAGCAAGCACTTTTCGTGATCGGGGTGATTTGTTTGTACCTGTGGGTGGCTGTGAGGAAGGTGTGGGCAACGCCATGTGGAAGCTTATCCTTGTGGCTACAATTGTTTCTTTATCAGTTTTCTCCACTGCGAATTTGGCCATTGTCATCCCTAATTATATCCATAAATTTTTTGTGGATATATTTGGGTGATGGTGAGCTTTCTTGCATGGGTGGAAGGTGGAATTGAGCCAGATGGATACATGTTTTGCGCATTGGTAGGACTTTAATATACTTTACATTTTTACAAAAATCTTTACAAAAATTGAATATTTATGAAGGACTTCAATTATTTCAAAACCAGCAATTATTTGAATTACCAAAAGTATGCTTGATAGCTCCATAGAAGACAGGAAAATTGAACTTTATGGATACCAAATTTTAAGGAAAGGTGGAAATGTTTTAAATTTTAATGATATTACACTCACAAATGACATTGAAAACATATCTGTTGATATTTTTCTCCCTTGTACCAAACCTTTTACAGTGGCTATAGTTTACAGACCACCTGATATCAAAATTTTTTTTGAGTCTATAACCCACACTTTGCACCAAATTTATGAGGATGGAAAAGATATATTTATTTTAGGAAACCTAAATGTTAATCTTTTGGATAATAATAATTATAATCTTGATAACAGAGTTCTCACCCAAAACGCACTTTTAAATAATTATAGTGAATTATGTTCCACATTTGGTCTTACACAACTAATCAGGGATCCTACAGGAGTAACATCAAACACCTTTTCGTTATTAGATCACATTCTCTCAAATGCTTCTGACAAGATTTCACAGCAGGGATTACTTGAAATTTCTTCCGATCATCAGCAAATTTTGATGAAATATCATCTATGTTCTTTAAGGACTGACGTGCTTCTATTTTGAGACCACTCATACAAATAATAAATCATTCTATCAGGACTACGACATTTCCAGATGTTTAAAAACTTGTTAAAATTGCTCCGTTATTTAAAAAAGGGAGAACCAAAAAGATAGAACCAAAAAACTACAGGCCCATATCGTTATTATTAATTGCATCCAAGATTTTTGAAAAAGTAATTGAAGGTCAAACTTGAGATTTCGTTGAAAAAGAGAACATTATATATAAATTTCAATCTGGATTTCGAAATGGTTTTCCGACAGACACATATTTGTCATATCTTCATGACAGAATAACAAAAAGTTTTTAAAAAAGATGTCACACTGGAATAAGACTTATAGATCTCCAAAAGGCCTTTGACACAATAGATCTCAATATTTTGCTTGAAAAGCTGAAATACATGCGTTTTTCGGAGAATGTAGTTTTCTGGTTCAAGTCTTATATCTCAAGTAGAAAATTTAGGGCGAAAGTTGATGGAGTATTAGTGAAATATGGTGCCCCTCAGGGGTCAATTTTAGGACCTCTTTTGTTTTTATGATAAATAAACGACGTGACACAAGCACTAGGCTGTGAATTAATCCTTTACGCAGATGACTCTTGCTTGATTTCCAACATAAGGATGTAATAGAAATTGAAAAAATTCTAAACAGAAATTTTTCTAAACTTTGTGAGTGGTTTGTCGATAAAAAACTAAGTGTGCACTTTGGAGAAGAAAAAACCAATTGTATCTTCTTTTCTTTTAAAATGAAAACTAGAAAAGCAGATCCCTTGAATATAATTCATAGAGGCACATCTATTAAACAATATACCTCAGTCAGTAGGATGCTTACTAGACTAAACCCTGAGTGGAAAGACAATGGGTCACTATGTTTTAAATAAAATGAATTCCAAGCTTAGATTTTTATATAAAAACAATCTTTCTTGACACCAACCTTAAAGCGCGCTCTATGTAATTCTCTGATTTAACTTCACTTTGACTATGAATGTTCTGCCTGGTATTTATGCCTCAACCAAGCACTTAAAATCCGTTTGAAAGGTGCATAAAATAAATGTATACAATTTTGTTTAAATATGAATAGTCGCGCCCATATTGGTACTGAGCAGTATAAAGCCATAGATTGGCTGCCTGTTGATACGAGGGTGAATCAGGGTATTGCTGCACAGAATTTAAATGTCTGAAATCTTTAAAATTTTTGAAAATAGAAAAATTCCGCTATGCAACAGCCATCTAAGTCTAGATGCACCCTTGAGAAGATCTACTATGGAAAATTTTCTGTCATAAAAAATGGTCCCTTTATATGTAATAGGCTTTCTAATGAAATAAAATCAATCATAGACTGTAACGTATTTAAACATAACATCAAGGAGATATTTTTTACCTCTTTGAATATAGTTCGCAGACTTAATAAATATATATTATAATTCTGTAAAAAATTTTAAATATTTACATATATATATATTTTTTTCTTTTTTTTTACTATGCTTCGGCTTAGTCTGTTTGTGTGTGATGTATAACGGGACCACAATGGAAATATTATAGTGACAGACAATTTTTGTGCCTATTTTTGTGTTGTCTTGTAATTTTCATGGCTAATGTACATTATTTGTGACAGAATAAATACTTACTTACTTATATATACTTTTTGATACATGTTCTAAACCTAATTAATTTACGAGTGGAGACAGACTGATGATGTGAAAGAAAAAATTCAAGAGATCCATGTTGGGTAATTTTGTCTGAAGCATTCCATTAGAAACGCGCTACTTTTTGGTTTTCACACTTTTATTTTACATCATTAATAAGTTACTACCAAAAAATTCCTGTACCTTGGTTTCCAACATTACCAATCAAATAAAACTCAAAACGATATTTTACCGATCCTCAAAAGGGAATCTTATACAAAAAAACAACTTTAAGAGATAATTCCCACAGGTTTGTTTTTCCACGTATTCCACAAACTCGAACCCAGTGATTTTCTGTAAATGTGATCTTTTTGTTCATTTGGCTGGAGATTACCTTCTTCAACTATTTCCATACTGAACCTTCATAGCATTCCTTTAAAACCGTTTTTTATTTTTTCTAAAAGTATTGAATATGGCTCAACCTCCTACAATGCACAGAGGAATTGTTAAGTCGGTGAGTTATACTCAATTTTTCTGTTATTAATTTTAATTTCTGTCTGTCTGTTGGTCCTGTGTTACTTCACAGTAATTAATTTTATCCAATTTTCCATTCTTTTTTCTAGTTCTTTGCTTTTTTCATCAGTTTTCTGTTGAAGATTACAATAAAAAGATAGTATCAGGATATTGATATAACCATATTTAATTTACATGATGGTAAATAGTCCTCCTGCTCCCCCACAGCATTATTTTGAAGGTAAAATAAATGAAGTTTGGTGATTTTAATATCATTCTTCATAAAACCGCAAAAAATGGGTTTATTTTGATTAAGCGAAGTATTTTAGAACCGGAATATAATAATTGACTTTATTAAAAAAACAGATTTTTTTTTTCGGACAGTGAATGGCTAAAGTGGCGATTGGCTGGCCATATCAGGGTGACACTTGGTTTCTCCCTATATCATTGTTCATTGCTTTTTGATTATAGCAAGTTGTTTTCATAATGAAATTTGAGCCGGAATTGGTTTTAAGATAATATTAACGTTTTAAGATAACAAGTTTATGCCAAGTTAGTTTAGTATACTCATTTATCTAACTTTTTATCAATACAACCAAATTTCTAAAAATTATATTTTTTAGCATACAAGACATTACAAAATCTGTGATGTTTTGAAAGAATGCACCGAAATGAGCAGTAAACCGACTAAGTATGTGTTGGATAAATTCAAAATATTAATATTAGTCAAAAATATCAATGTTATTTATTACAATTATTTTGCGGATCTCCTACAGTGATTTACACATTTTTTAAGGATTTACACATTTTTTAAGGATTTACATATCAATAATATCGTTTTTCATTGGTCGTTTTTATACAATGGGCAAATAGAACGATATCATATCATAATTTTTTTTTACATAAGTTGTCAAGGAAGTTCTATGCCAAAGGTAGAGTGCTCACTTAGCATGCATTGAGGTACAGGGATCTCCTCCCTGACCTTCCGAATTTCTTTTTGCTTTTTCTTTAAATTTTATAGATAAGAAATTTTACGATATGTTTTCAAAGGGGTCTAGCTCAAGTGGTGGAGCGCTAACTTAGCATACAAGAGCTACGGGTACATAGAAATAACATTTTGAGGAAAATATTTGGGAAATAAAGTTTTGAGGAAAAACTGCAATGTTGATACATAAAATAATATAATAACAAAAGTATATACTGTAATTATGCAATAACTATTTCTGTGTGACATTGAGATATATTATTGCTAATGAGCAATTAAATCCAATTTGATACAATAACCGATAAACAAAAATTTATCCAGGCACACCAAATTGTTTAGCTTAGGTGGTAGAACAAACACAACTGTGCCAAAAATATATCTAGCCATATGCTATACTTTTCCATTAAAATAACTGTTTTAAAGTTAAAACCAATACCTAAGTCAAATGAAATAGAAATTTGAAACTGTGACACTTAAAAATGAAAATAATAAAATTTTCTTCAATATTCCTTCATATTCTGTATTCGAATTAAAATCAAGTTTTAATCCCATTTATAACACAGCAGGTGTAATGAGTTTAGACCACAGGATACAGTTAATGAACAGTGTGCATTATTACATGTATACAGACACATAAAAATTACACCAATTACCCTTAGGAACCATTACATTAATAGTAGTTATTAATCAAGTTTATTTTAATGCAATATTTAATAACAACCTAATTATTTATTATTCTCTAAAGATTTTGTAAATATATATAAACTCAAAAAATTTTATGAAAGACAGATAAACTCAAAGTATAATAAAGAGTATTCTCTGATTTATAATCAAATCATAACAGCAGGTAGTATTAATGTGGCCTTTGTCCTTCTAATTAAAATCTGGTTTTAATATTTCTGAGAAAAGTTAAGATCCACCAACACTTCTTGTCGACAAAAAACCTTCGCATTTGAAAGGCTTTCAAAAGAGAAACAGGATAACATCACAGAAACACTATGAATATAGCATAATATGAATATCAAGTTATTGTAATCTTATCCACAGAAATAGTTTTGTTGATATACTTACTTTAAAGATTCTATGATTTCATGGCATTTGCCTTTGAAATTCGACACCCAGTATAGGTCATAAAGAATGAAATTAAGAATGGGGCATCGCTATCCTTATCTTATATTGCTTTATTTTACTGAAAGAAAATGCATGAAGAAAGACAATCAGCTTCCGTTCTGATATTTTTATTCTGTTTTGGTTTTTAAAATCGAGATTATTTTTTGTTTTTTAAATAATAGTACATTTTTAACCCCCAGATTGGCCAAAACGGGGTCTAAGTATGAATTAGCAACCAAGAAGATAATGGTAACAAAGTATCAAAACAAATAAACATAAACTAAAAATGGCATAGATGTTTTGCTGACGGTAAAATTTGCGTGTTTTGATATTGATGAAAGAAATACAACAATACGCTGTAATGTTTTTATTTCATAAGGTATATTTCTTTTTAACAAATGTATCCATCTTTTATAATCTGTTTACAGGATTTAAAAATAAAAATGCAACTAAGATATAAACTATTTGAGGTTTTCCTTTTACAAAGTTACAGAAACGTTTTTGACTTCATTTCTGCATTTTACTGACATCAAAGTACTTACGTTGCATTATATACTTTATGGAAACAAAATAAAATAATAAAAAATTTATTTGTAAGTGATCAATATGACCATTATAAGGGCTATGTCAGTCGTTTCTTATTTTCTATCTTCTTAACTGTAGCTCTAATCTTATTCTCAACTGAAAAGCTATGCTGTTAATTAGATTAGCTGGTGACAAATTTTTCCTATCCAATTTATAGTATGTTTAGCAGTCTCTCACAGTAGCTTTTTCAGGCTGCTTTCTTATCTTCCTCACTGACTGCTAAAATTTCAGCTTTATTTCTAAAATGAAAATCACTCTTATTTCTGTAGCTCCGAAATTCAAATTAAGCTTGCTTTCTCAATTTTTTCAATGTGTTTTTCCTAAACACGAAGATACACCAGACTTGATAATGAGTATTTAGACAGGAGTCTGGTTGTTCCCACTCCTCTTTACAGTGGGATGTGTGGTCATTTTCTATAATAAATTGCATGCCTAGCTAATGTGAGGCATGCGTCTCTTAATAAACTGCAAATTTAGAAATGGTGCCAATAGGGGATGTCGTACTTAATATTTAAAAATATAGACTATAAGACAAACTTATAAAATAACTTTACCTGAGTGATTAATAGCTCACGTGAATTTATTGCTTGTAATTCAAATTTCCAAAGTTTAGCTCTTATTTGTGTTTGTTTTGTGGTTAAATATATTTAACTGATTATCGAAAAGTTGGTTTTGCTGCTATCTTTACAAATTTCGTTGATTACAACTCAGTTTTTGGAATAGTTATCGTAATTAAAACCCACATGGTAAACACAAATATTCTTTTTCACAAAATATACTTCTTTATAACAAAAAATAGATACTACAATTTAAACTGTTTCTTTTAGCAATATATAAACTATTATTATATAATAAATAGTCCTTTTGGAAAGATATTAAAATTACTGCTCATTTCTCAGATGAATAAAGATCAGTAAATATCAAAGTGATGGAAAGCATTTAAAAAAATAAATAATTTTGTTTTCAATTTGGGCCTACGTTGTCCATTGCTATATTATACAATTACATGCTATACAATTACTAAGCCACCTTGAAATTCGTTTTTATATTACCGATTTAAAGTTATGGTAAGGGTTGGTTGATGCTTTTGTTAAATATTATGAGTAAGCTGCTAAATTTACCACTGCTATTGTTTTAATTATTTGAAAAATATGCATAATTATTCATTATGCTTTTAATTTATTTCATTTTTTGACCAAAATTATTCTTGTCAGTCAAGTTTTATGTTTTCAAAAGTTTGTCATTTTGTTAATAAAAATACTATAAATCAAAAGTTCTACTCTCTTTATTTTTCGTTATTTTCATCTCATATAAATTATTGCTGCCAGGTATGGAGATATTTTGTAATTTTTTTTGTCTTCCATTTTTTTCCCACAATGTTTTGAAACTTCTACAGCAGCCGAACTAGTTCTAAATCTACTGTAGAACTTTTCAGGAACAAAATTTTATGTAGAATTCAATAAAATTGGTCTCCAGAAGTTTTTTTTCAGATCAAAAAGTGCCTTCAAAGTGAAAGCGCACAAATCTTGGACTGGTCTGGAATTGTGATATTTTTATTACATCGAAATCCCAAATTAGTCTGGGAATGGCATGCAAAGGGAATATGATTTTTACTTAAATATTTCACTGTGTTAATCCAAATAATTTTGTGCTACTTCCTAGAAAAATCTGTTGCCTTTGCTATTGTTTATATTTAACCCATGAGCTGAGACAAAATTTCGGTTCTGAAGAGGTGAATAATACATTTCTGTTCCTTAACCGTTCTACTTTCAGGAAAGATATTATAACTGGACAAAAGTGATTTTTATTGCTTTGTAGGGGACCCTGGCAAACCCAAAGTTTTTACAGGATGCTACTGTTTTGATCCAGTTTAAGCTTTTAAATGGAGCTCAACCTTTTGTGCATTATCTTTTTGAAAATTACATTACATTATTTTTCAGAATCTTTTCATTAGTTTCTTGTGATTTTTTGCATGATGTTAGATGTCATTAAAGGCTAGAAATTGACAAAACTCAATTTATTGAAAAATTTTTGTTATTTTAAAATCCATCCAAATTGGGCCTAAAAATAGAATTTTTAGCCCATCCTACTGTCGATCAAATGTGTTTCTACTGGACGTGTGACCCGTCCCATTGTCCATGAAATAAAACTCCAGGCTAATTTTGCGAGGCTATAATTTGAACCACAGCTTGCTATCTAGTTTTGTTAGAGATTGAGAAAGTTTTGAAAATAGTGAAAAATGGCTAAAAAACATAATGGTATGAATAAAATTTTGAATATCCTACTGGATGGTAACGGTAATGATTTGGAAAGAGATTTGTCCTTTACTGACTGAAACACCACCTCCGCCTCTCAACTGATAAATCTAGTGAAGAAAGAGATCAGGAGAATTGTGATACATATTTATCATCATCGTCATGGTCATCATTGTCATCAGTAGAAAGCTACATAATGGATGATGATGAATATTTGTTCTCACAGGATATGGAGGTGCCATCTTCACAATTAATCCTCATAATAATAGGTCTCAGGACCAAATTTTTTTTTTCAATTTCTGAAAGGTTGTTTAAAAAAAAAAAAAAGCCCTTCCTTTTCAAAACCAATGGGTAGGTCAATTTTTATAACTGTAATATAACACATTTCCCATTAGCCTGAAATTGGGTGTTTTGAGCAGAAAAATGTTATTCAAGAGAGCTGCTAGTTTTTCTAAATTATTTTGTGAATTTAAAAGATTTGATTTTTGGGGGTCCAATCAAATTTAACCAGGCATGCCTGCATGCTTGTTAAAGTCTTTATCTTTCTTTGTATACCCAAATTACATGATTTATACTACAGTTAAAGGCTTGCTTTAATATGAGGCATAGTTTAGGCAACGCTATCTCTTTTTTCAGCTTTTTTTTACTAAAGTAACAGATTGGTAAAACGATGCTTTAAAACTTATGGATATGCGATTTATTTTCTTTTTTTAATTTTATTTAGATTTTATCTGGTGATAGTGTTATCATTCGTGGACAGCCAAGGGGTGGACCACCTCCAGAAAGACAACTTGCTCTCTCAAATGTTGTAGCTCCACGCTTAGCAAGACGTCCCGTTGGTAATATTGAAACTCCTTCAGATGAGGTTTTTATATTTTTTTATTAAAATATTGTATTGGTGTTTTCAATCTTTTTCTCAAAATTTTTCAATAAAGAAATGAAATGAAATTCAATTATTATTTTTATATCAGGAAATTTGATTGGGTCTGCTGTAGCTTTAGTTTTTTTTTATTGGTACAGTTTCAGCCTGAAAATTTCTTACTTGTTCTATCTTCTTTTTTTTATTATTCTCAATGGGATTTTTTATTTCTATTAGTATATTGATATATAATTTTTATAATAATGACATTGACAAAAAAAAAAAGAAAACTAACTTTTATAAATTTGAGTTTTTAATGTTTTTCTGCATTCTTTACAGTTGTTTTGCCAGTATTTATTTAATGGAATTAGAAACAGATAAAGTTTCTCAAACAGAAAAATTATTTGATGCTTTTGAATTTTCTTTTACATTAGCAAAATCATTTGTTTATTTATTGATTATTGTGGGCACTTTATTTGTGCTGTCCTAATGCAATTTTATTAAGTGTTGTTCTTTTAGCCTTATGCATGGGAATGTAGGGAGTTTTTGAGAAAAAAACTCATTGGTAAAGAAATCGAATTTTTTATTGAGTACAAAGTTCCGGGATCTGGAAGAGAATATGGATGCATATTTGTAAAAAATAGTATGTAGAATATTATTTTATTTGACCTTATCGTGGTTTATTTAATTTATGGTAATGTTTACCCCATAAGAAAATATCCTTTTTACATCGAATTTTTCTACGATTAATTATTTGTTATTTATTAATATATTTTAAAAGAACACTTTCACCAACTTTTTTCATAGTTAATATTTCAAATTGATTCAAGTTCGTGTTATCCTTCTCATATTTTTGCTACATTCTAAACACTAGTTTGAAATTATACATCTAACTTGAGTTTGTTT